>LS057113.1:558-11314 GCA_900241095.1 Acartia tonsa
CCCCCCCCCCGCCCCCCCGCCCGCGCCCGGCCGGGCCCCGGCGCCCTAAAATTGTTACTCCCCTATTGGAGTAGATTAACCCCCTGAATTTTTAAAAACCTCTCAAAAAAGCCTGAACGTCCTAGATTGGATTAATTTAAACTCTTCTGTCCTTATCTTTCATTCTTTAAAATACAACGTACTCAACATACCTACATAACTATTGGAAATATTCGTTCTGATTTCCTTTATTGTCTGTAGCGTAGCAATAACTAGTTCAAAATATTTTTATTTATTTTGGAATTCATATAAGGCTTTTTTTGGCAGTGTTTGCAATTGTCTTTATCTATTTCTCTTTATCAGAACACCATTATACTTGTTGATAGAGCATTTTGGGTTAAGAAAGGTTAGAAGAATAGGATAAAGTAAAAAAGCTTATTAGTTTAATTTTTAAAAATTCAAAACATTGAACAAATATATACTAACATATACCCCTTAGCCTCTACGGGCACTTAAGGAAGGGAGGGAAATTCTACACTCCACTTTTAAGAAGCTTCATTGTGAAGGAGAAACATATCGGATCAGTGGTTAGTGGGAGCTTTTTCTACACATACAAATAGACGTAACATCAGGGAGGAAGGGGACACTGGGCTGTTTATTACAATGTTCCAAACTTTTTTACTATATTCTTTTTTCTTATTCATTGGCTTAACAACTTTGGGTACATTACTGAATTTAATTGGTTGGTTTATAAAGTTGTGTGTCCAAACGTTTCATCGACTAATTGTATTCTACAGAAGGGGTAAATTTGTGGATAATCATTGGGAATGTACATCAATTTATCGGCTATTGTCTTATCCTTTAGGACATACGGTTACTTTCTGTGATAATCATTTGTTACCATTTCCTTATTTCTATATTCCCTAATGAGATATAACGTATAGAAAGTATCTAGATGAGGGATATTATAGATTAAGGAGGGTGACTACACCTAGTTTCAACAAGATTACATGGGAAATTTCCAGTTATAAACATCCTTCAGCTGTCTCCTAAGTAAGATCATTTTTAGCATTATAAAGTTGGAAGGCTGAATAAAAGTAGAAAGCTTTTTTTATCCATTGCGAAGGGTCTCGCAAACCGCTTAATCGATATGTATTATGTGTCCCTATGGACCTCTAGGGACCTCTAGCCACTATTTTATACATATAATACTTTAATAATGTATTTAAAAGCTAAAGCTAGATATCCTTTCACGTTTTAAAGTGGAAGAAAAACAGATATCTAAATGGACGATAAATTTATATACAATCCTTTTTGTCAACCCAATCATGTTTTAATCAAAGTCCCTAAAGTTTTTTAGAATTTATTTATCAAACTACATTTTTGATGATAAGAGAAACGTTTTACGCTCTCAACTCATAAATAGCTAATTAAACTTTTATTATTTGCAAATGGGTTTTGTTAGAAACAAAACTAAATAAAATACATTGTTTTTTCTTCTCTAAAAATTTAGTTTCTATTTAAAAACAAGGATGACAACATCCATAAAAGCGAAGGATAAAAGGACATTAACACTTGTATAGTGTCAGAACTGAATAATTAGAATATAAATGTATAAGAGTCGAAGCAAAATTTTAGGTAAATTTGTTGAAAAATTGCTTGATACATTTTTAGTACTTGATTATAGAGTTGCTTCGCTCATAATATTGTACATTGTTGTCCCTGGAATCAGTATATCAAAAATCAGATAAATCGGATAATTAGATCAAAAAAACTTTGTTGTTAAAAAAGTGAAAAAATCAACAGGTAGAAAATGGACGTACGGACATTCTGGTAACTATTATAGAGTTGCTACGCTTTCTAAATTGTACCTAACTAATACAGGGATCACCATGCAAAATTTGAAATCGATAGGAAAATTCTAACTTGCCTAAATTAACGAAAATAGCTATCCGTCACTGACGGACGGACTGACGAACCGACCCTAATTTTAGAAATGCTTAAGCTTAAAAAAATAAATTAGTTTAATTTATTTTTAAATTCTGATAATAGGTTGATAAGATGTGATCTTTAAGCTTTTCTGCAGGGAGGGAGGGGACATTAGGTCTGAAAACTATACTGGTATCCAAAGTTTGGACATAATAACTTTTATCAAGTGTCGATTTCATTGTACAAACCTTTAATGTTGAAATTTATCCTCTAATTTGTTTATTATCATTCTAACTTCCATTGTGTTATCCCTGCTCTCCTGTGCGATACCATGAAGCTTATATTTATGGGGAAGTGATAACACATTGCAGGTATCTAAGGGATAAGACAATGGACAATAAATTTGACATAAATAGCAAATAATGATAAACCAAATAATCATTTCTGTAGATTAAATTATTGACTGAAAAGTTTTGACACTCTAACAATTTAAAGTTCAAAGAAAGAATCCAAAATTTTGAGTAAACGAATAAGAAACCGGGTTTATAAAACTTTGGGTACTAGTTTAATTTAAAGGCCAATGTCCCCTTTTTCCCTGCTAAATTGTTATACGTAAAATATCAATCAATTAACCTCCTATCAAATAATTAATAATTATATCGATTATTTTTATAATTTCGATACAGTTGTTTCATATTTAAGTTTTTATATTTGCATATTTATTAATGAAATTTGATGCTCTGAAATCAGTCATGAAACATTTGTAGTTTACACTTTAACAGGAATAAACATAGCAAAAAAATTATCCTTCTACAAAAGTAAAAGGATGTCAGTCTGTGTGTACCTAAGGATACCGATATGGTTCTCCTTTACAATGTAGCTTTTTTTACATCCTATAATATAAAATAGAAAGGTTTTTTGTCTTAAGCAAAAGATCTCGGAAATCACTGGTCCGTACTTTTCAGTAAAGCTTTACGGATGTCTTTATGAAAGGCTCTTTTTCTGATTTCTCCTGTCCTACCTTAGAGGCTTGGAGTGAAGTAACTTTCATATAAATATGTATAGATAGATACACACACACAAACAAACACACCTAATTTCCCCCCCATAAGATAGTTGTGACGTCAAAGACATTGGTTTGTTACAATACAAGTTTGTCTTGGTTATCATATTTTGACACGCAACCCGTGTTCATAAAGGCCAGTTTTAAATTCTCTCACTCTCGCTGTAGATATAAATGCTTCCATTAATATCTACTTTATATCTTTTTTACTTGTAATAATAATAAACTAAAATTTTGACACCTCTTTACGATTTTAAAATATTAAATTAAAGAGGGGTGTAGCTTTTTTAGCTTCAAACCCCCTTTGAATGTTTTTGAAGGGGTGTATCAGTTGGGTGCAGACCTCGTGTCAAGGGGGTGCAGGGAGAAGGATTAACCCCCCTTCCGCACGCATCTGGTTTAAGAAAAATATTAAAACATATTAACCTTTTTCCATGCACTTTTTGTCCTTGTTTCTCTGTCTACGATTAAAAGTTTTAGAAAACAACATAACTTAATAATCATCAAATTAGCGAACATGTATATTCTATTATAGTGTCTGTGCAGTTTTTGCTAAATTTTAACAGATTTTTTGCTGTAATGTCTAAGATATCCTTTGCTATTTTTTTTTTATAGAGGACAACGCCCGAATATTGCTCTTTAATGAATAAGTTTGATTCAAAGTGTCCACTGGATGTGACGAAGTTTGAAAAGTTTTAGCAGATTTTCTTCATGCTGCATCTGTTTTAAAGAAAAAGATTTATTGTGTGTTTTGATCTATTAAGGGATAAGACAATAGGAAAAAAAATGATATACTCTCCTTTAGAGATTACAATTATGAATTATTTAATGAAAGCGTGTACTAGCAATCAAGGTGTAATAAATAAACCATTTTCCATATACAACTGTAAAATGAAGTAACTGGATGTTTGTTTTTACCGAAGGATCTCGCTAACCGCTGAACCGATATGTTTCTACTTTACAGGATAGCTTCTAATAGGTCCAGGGAAGGTTCATAGCATATAATACATTAGTATAGGGGTTTGAACTTATATGATAACTCTTATATGACTAGTTTAATAGTTAAATCTATCTGCTATAGACGGCAACAGAATTTATGTAGAAAATCCTAGCTTTAAAAGAATTAAATGTTAAATGTATTGAGTTTTGTACTCTTTTACAGTTGATAAACAAAAAACAACATTGCATAAAAAATAAACATACTAACTAACTAAAAGTGAATTAAATAAACTTTTGTACACACGTTTTTTTCTAAATTAATATTGAAATATTTCATTTTCAATTACTTATTTCCTTATCAATTTTAATACTAATTTTAGGTAATGCTGCTACTTTATAAACTGTGGTTGTAGGAACGTTCAACAGCAGCATATAGAGTTTCTATGCAGGGAGGGAGGGGACATTGAGCTGTTTATTATACCGGTTTTATAATAACGTTTTCTTATTCGTTGAGTAAAAACTTTAGGGACTTTTATTTAATTTTGATTGGTTGGTTCATTAAAGTAATTGTGGCCAAATGTTTCAACCACTAATTACAATCAACAGAAGGCTTAATTTAATCTATCATCAATTGGTATCTATCGGCCATTGTCTTATCCCTTTAGACTTCTGGTTTCTAAGGCTAATTAATACAAAATTTGGTAGATTTTTATATCTTATATTGACATTTATTAGATTGTAAGTTATGATAATTTAATTGTTATTTATATACTTAATTTAACTGTGCATTACTTAAAAGTGTATTTAATGTAATATCAGCAAAAGTAAAAAAATCAATAAATAGATTTACAGTATATGAATTGAATTTCGTTCATAAGGAAAATTAATACTTTTAAATAAAACAAGGATGACAACAATCGTAAAACAAAGCTCTAAAATTAGAAGAAAGCGAACAATAAAACTTCTATAGTTATTAATTTGTAAATCGAAACAAAATTGTACAATAATTTGTTGCATAATTGCGTAAATATAGGATACAGTAAAAGTTCATACTTTTAATTTTTAGGATTTCTCACTTAAAGTATTTTACCTTGTTGTCCTAGAAATCATTGTCCCAAATATCAGATCAATAGGATGATTTTATAATACAAAAACAGCATGTTTTATTTAAATGGACTTTCTGGTAACGATTATATAGTTGTTACGCTTTCTAAATCGTACCTAACTCTTATTGGAATCATCATGAAAAGTTTGAAATTTACATAAGAGAGGAGGGAAGGGTAAATTGTCCTAAATTGGGAAGTTTTCATCCTTGTTTGGACTAATTTTATATCAAAATCCTTTTTTGCTGTTATATTTATATAGATTTTTATATTTGCTAACTTCATGCATTAATATTCATGTTTTAGATAGTTTCTAGAACTATTTCATACTACGATATAACAATACACTTTTAAAGATAAGGCTTTAAATAAGAGGTTATGATTTACTACCTCAAATGAAGATTCTTGAAACAATGAGAATATTGTTAGAGATAATTAAGTACACATTTTTGATTGGTGTTTATTCTAGTAATGGCGATTCTATGATGATTAGGTATGAGGTCTTACTTTAAATATAAAGTCACATTCAGTAGGGATATAAAGGGATAAGACAATGGCCGAGGAATTGATGTACATCCCTAATAATGATACACACAATTACCCTTCCGTAGATTATAATTATTGGTTGAAACGTTTGGACAAACAACTAACTAATTAAACCAATTGATATTCATTTAAAGTCCCCAAAGATGTTACGCCAACGAATAAGAATAAACTTTGGGGACTAGTGTAATAAACATCTCAATATCCCTTCTATTCATGCACATTCAGGCATTTGATTAGAGAAATATTTTATTCATATTTTAATTCTTTAAATCATAATTTTGTCATTCTAGTTTTCTTCAGAAATAAAAGTTATCTATTGTAATATTTCTTTTCTATTTGACTATAGAAACCATACACTGTATAAGCGGTAAAACATCAATTACTCGAAAATTCTTTTTTATATTGTTAATGTTAAAAGAAATGAATTCTACAATTTTGCACCATATTTTATTATCTTACTTGAAGGCCATTAAGTACCTTTTTATGTTGTTTTACTACTAGTGGCTGTGTCCCTAGGATAGGGTATGGGGAGAGGAGAAATTAAGGCAGGAACTATACTAGGACTTATTTACAGAAGCTCAAAGGGAGAACTCGATCGGTTCAGAAGTTAGCTAGATGTTAACAGACAAAAAGACAAAAAGCCTTATTATTTCATGTGATAGGATTCAGAGAGAGATGGGACTGTGTGCTGTTTATTGCACTAGTCCCCAAAGTTTTAATAACGTTTTCTTATTCGTTAGCTTAACATCTTTAGTGAATTTTTATTTGTTGATTCATTAAGTTATGTGTTCAAACATTTCAACCACTAATTTTAATCTACAGAAGTGGTATTTTCATGTATCATCATTGGGGATGTACATTAAATTATCGACTATTGTCTTCCTGTCTTTTGGCAGTTATGAGAGTACAGCGCAGCGGAAGTTATGGCATACATTATATAAGCTGTGAAAAGTTTACTTTGAAACTTGATATGCTTTGATACCCTATGGCCTATCAAACACAAGAGCTTTATCAAGATTATTACTATAGCTAGTGGCGCAGCTGTATAACAACTTGATATGCTTTGATACCCAATAATGATAAACAAAAACACCACTTCAGTAGATTAATATTTTTGGCTGAAAAATTTTGATAATACTAGTGTGGAACCAACCAATCAATACCCAAAGTTTTGAGCCAACAAATAGTTTAAAAACGTTGGGTACCAGTGTATGTTTATTAACTAATTTTTATTTAAGTTTTTACATGAACACCAGTCGGGATTAAACATATTGATTTTATTAATTCCTAGCTACCCCAAATCCATAATTCTCTATTTTTATCAGAGATATAGCGACACTCAACCTAATGAACCAACCAATAAAAATTAAATGTGAGTCCCAAAAGTTGTTTAGCCAACGAATAATAAAAAACGTAATTATAAACTTTAAGAACTAGTGTAATAAACAACCCAATGTCTCCTCCCTCCCTGAAATTAATTAGAATATAGCTAAATACATTAGTTATTATCGACTGTAATGAATTAACTCCTAAAAGGATTTAAATGAAAAATGATCCTTAGTTAGAAATCCAATTGAAAAGTAGTTCACAAAATAAGGAATGAAAATTTAAAAAAAATCATCTAAATCTTTTTAAAAAATCGTCGAATTAGTAAAATGTTACTTAATATGCTAGAAAAATAAAAAGGTAAAAAAGTTTAAATTTTCTTTTTATATTGTAATATTAATTCCATATAAATCAAATATTTTATAAACGTTTAATTTGACATATTTGTAATGTAAACAAATTTTTTATGCTGTATTAAAGCATTTTGTTTATAAAAAATAATTTGATTTTGTTGTTTCTAAGTCAATGTAATCAGTGATAGGACAATGGCTGATAGATCAATCTGCTATTCAATTGTGGAAACCTGCCTTTAGTATCTAACAATTACGACATGAAATGTTGCTTTCCCAAAAAGTGCCCAATCCACATATTTTTAAAATAAATGGATTTAAGAAGGGTGTAGGTTTTTTTTCTATACCTAACCCAATCGAGGGGCCTATTCTGTGGTGCAGTTCTAATCATGGAGGGCTTTCCCAATATAGCAACTAAACTCACCACCGGGAATAGTCCCTTTCGTAGGATCGCCCCATAAGGGGCGATTCGTCGTATTTTTAAAATGGCTTTTTATATGTTATTTTAGGTTATGTTAGGTTATATTGGATTAGGTGATTGCCCTACAGGGTTAGGTAATTGGCCCCGCAGGGTTAGAGCCCCCCGCAGGGGCTAGAAATAGATGAAAAGCTACTGTGAAAAATACGAAGAATCGCCCCATAAGGTGCGATGTTACGAAAGGGACTATACCCAACTTACCTTACCTAAAGTAATAAACAAACATATAAAAAAATACCCTTCCCCCTTAATTCAAATTTATTTCAAATATAACTTGGGGCGGGGCCAACAGTGCTCAAAAGGGTCCTATGAGTGAAAGCGCCAATTAAGAAGTGGATGCAAAGTTAATAAATTTGATCACCATTACCCTCTTCCTCCCTGATTTAATGTACATATGATAGTGCACAATAGTACTGTTTATAACTTTTGCTTACCTCAACTAGTTTTTTAGTGTCAGATTGTATAAAAAATGCTTTGCAAAAGTAACACATTTTAGTTCAAACAAAGAAATCATTTCTTAATGTAAAGAAATTAGCAGTTTAAGTGTTGGAAACAGAAACGTGGGAGGCAAAGTAGTTTATTTGATAGGGTACCAAATAATGCCACGGTCGTAGCGGTCATGCGTCTTGCGTCATATTGGAAGGGGGACATATTAAGCCCGAGCCTTCGGCAACTCGGGGCTAAAAAAACTAGTTTTAATCTTATAATTGTATATTCTATATCCGCGGAAAGCGGTTTATAATACGATGAAAGAAATAACTATTCCACTTTAAGTATCTACTCTATGGTAGTATGGTAAAAAGAAATAACATGGTACATTGGCTTTTATTGTCTATTCAGACTTCTTTCTTAATTCACTTTTCTCTTACTCCTCTACACTAGTGGATATCTTTCACAGGGACTAAAGATTATCCAAATAATTTTGTTTTGGTACAGTCCCTTTATGACAACGCCTCTTAGGGGGCGTTGCGTCGTATTTTCACAGTAGCTTTAGATAGGTTGTTTTAGATTGCCCCGCAGTGACTAAAAATAGTGGGAAAGCTACCGTGAAAATACGACGAAACGCCCCTTAAGAGGCGTTGCCACGAAAGCGACTATACCCAAATGTTTTTGAAGAACCGGATGTATGTTTGTATGTATGTCCACTGAGATCTCATAAATGGCTTATTCATCATCCATTGTCTTTTACCTTAAGATTTCTGGTTCAACTCTAAACGGATACATCGACAAACGTACCAGGGGGACAAACCTACTAGTGCTACAAACCACCTATTGAACAAACCCCAAAATTAATATGAGTGTCGATAATTTTTAAGCAAGGTAAAATGTGTTTCCAACCCATTTTGTTGGATAGCCAGAATAGACTTTGGACAAACTCGGACGAATTTTAAAGACTCAGAGTTGTGGTCAAAATTATTTAAGAATTACATTTCGGTTTTCAATTATGTAACTCTTATTTATCGCCATATTGGATTTGATCCGTAAATTGTTTTGCTGTAAGTGAACTTTGCCCTTGATTTCTGTAAGAATTATTATTTTTTATTAGTTAGTTTTTGAAATCCAATAGAGTTTAAATTACGAGATGCCAATCGAGTAAAATATCTTTGTAGAGTCAAACTTGATTCAACCACTAAAAGGTAAAATATAAGACAAAATCATCTAATTATAACTTATTTATAGATTACTTCATCCCTGTATTGAATGTGTACTTATGGACATTAACTGTAGAAGTACTCAGGGATCTTAAGGGATAAGACAATGGAAGATAAATGATAATCTTTGATGCCAATGATGATAAACAAATTAACAATTATTTAAAAACAAAATTAATTCTAAAAATGTTTAAGAAGCTATAAGTCTGAACTAACCAATAATAGAGTAAAACACTAGAGAGAGAAAGGGTTAAATAACTGTATCTCCCCATCGCAACCGTCTCGTGCAACCTTACTATTAGGTCATTGAAAATCAACCAATGGTGTTGCTGATATTAACACAGCCAAGTAGCAGAAAATAATTTAGAAGCAGACGAAAGAGGTAGTTGTCTGTATATACATATATACTATAGATCTGTTCAGTGTTCAACCAATAGAGTTTCAGTAATAGTACCCGAAGTTTTCAGCCGGCTAATTAAAAAACATGTTTATAAAACTTTGGGTAACAGTATAAAATAAAGTCCAATGTCCCCTCCTTCACTATGCAGTAGGAGGAAGGAGTAAGTAGCTGATTTAGAAACCAACAATGAATTTTTTCTCGGCCATTGTCCTATCCATTATGCTTAAAAGTATAAAATAAAAAGTTGTAGTATCAAGTTAAAGGCTTCTTAAAAAGGCTTTGTCTCTATTTTTATTTTTATAACATAGTTGTAGGTCTGGTTTGAAAAAAATATTTGTCTGATATTTTTGTTTCTAACTTTGCAATTCATTCTTCTTCTTTCGTATGAATGGATATATTATCATATTGTTTAAAAAACAACGATGAAAACATTCTTAAGTAGCAGAACACAAAAATATCATGGATAAAAAATAAAGATGTTTTATAGTCATTATAAGAATGGGAGATAACTTCGTGACAACTAATTCACGTAACCTTTTTTTATTAAATCTCTTTTAAGTGAGACGGTATGAATTATATACTACGTTTACATTCAAATAAAAATTTTAAATTAAATCTGTTTTCTAACTCAAATAGGAGAAAAGAAATACCGTTTTCTAAGAATTATTTTGGGCAGACGGACAGACAATTTTAATCATAGAGTAGATATTCCACTAAATAGTTAACATAAAGTTAAGCAGACTGGCATGAAGATAAGATAAAACTTTACCTTTTATAAACCAAAGAAGATTGGAAGTTAAACTAAACTTTTAACAAAAGGTGTAACTGGTTTTTATCCCCTCACTTTAAAAAGGTGTAACTGGTTTTTATCCCCTCACTTTAAAAAGTTTTATCCCGAGAAATTTTGTGAATTGGGGCGGGGCCGGGGGGGGGGGGGGGGGGGTGGGGGGGGGGGGGGGGGTGGGGGGGGGGGGGGGGGGGGGGGTGGGGG
>LS057114.1:0-11313 GCA_900241095.1 Acartia tonsa
AGCGTGACTGTGGCTGCCAAAGGAGCTGTCGAAGCAGCGGGTGTCAGCTTGGCAGCTTGTTGTTGTCCTGTTTAAAATTACTTGAATTATGCCATTTACAAACATCCTGTTTTTGTACAATAATATTCAAAATAACCAACATTAATATAGAATTCAATTTATTTGTTTGGACGAAAGATCTTTGAGATATCTCATAATAGGAAAATGCTTTTTAAAGGCAAAGCTCTTCTATAATTTCAGTACATGCGTCCGTGCGTAACGGCTAGCTCATTTCGTTAATTTAGGCATGTTTGAAATGGTCTATTGATTTCAAACTTTGGATGATGATTCATCTAACAGTTATGTACAGCAACTATATATTATAATCGTTAACAGAAATTTCGTACGTTTTTTAAAAGATATAATTATCCTATTCATCCGATTTTTAGAACACTGATTCCCAGGACAACAAAGTATAAAACTTTACGGGAAGCATCTCTATAATAAAGTCTTAATGTGAGCATAAAAAATGTTCATGTTCGTTTGTTCTACCGTTTGATTTAAGAGTTTCACTTTAAAGGATGGTGTCGTCCTTGTTATGTTGTGTGTCGTCTTTGATGCAAGTTATATAAATTTCAAGTTAGTTTCCTGTAGTAATAGCTGATGGTTGTACAGCACTGTTAGCATAGCTGGCTATTGGAGTATTGCTCATCATACTAGGTATGATTAAGTTTGGTTCATACAATACTTACAATAATACAAACTAGCAGCTGCGCCCCTAGCATTTAGAGGCGTTATATTTGTAGAGAAAGAAAGGGGTTAAAAATAGCCTAAAACTATCCAACGACCTAAATCTAAAACATAAAATTGCCTAAAACCGTCCCAAGAACTATGTGAAGCTTCCTTAAAATGGAAAAACTAATCGTTTCAGTTGTAATCGAAATCTTAAGCTGTAGTAAAAAAAAACCTTAGTACTTTATATAATAGGATAAATATTTGCAATTTCATGAAAATGCAGTTTGTTCTAGTTATGTCACGCGGTTTTCAGTAATCGTGATTTTAGTCCATTCAATACCCTTCAATTAGAGTAAAATACTAGAGGGAGAAAGGGTTAAATAACTGTAAGTCCCCATCGCAACCACCTTGTGCAACCTTCCTAAAGGGTCATTGAAAATCAACAAATGGTATCGCTTATATTAACACGGCCAAGTAGCAGAAAATAATTTATAAGCAGACGAAAGAGGTCTTTGAAAAATGAAGGGAGGTAGTTGTCTGTATATACATATATACTATAGATGTGTTGCCAAAGATATCCCACGATTCTAAGTCTACCTGATATTAATTAAGTTTAACTGTAATTATGAACAAATGTATGATAAGATAATTCCTATGGGAAATATTTCAATATACAAAATTAATTTTAGTGATTCTCTATAATTAAAGTATATAAGTACGTTTCTCCATTCCTGAGTCTGTCTTAAAAATCAATTCGTCTGTCTGTCTTTTCATTTGTGAATTGCAACATTCAACAAATAATGTACCGTAGATATCATTATTTTAAATTTGGATTAAACAAATGAGACAGACAACCAACTTTTTAATTGCACGACCTTTATCAGGAAATCCTAACTTTGTATGAAAATGAGTTACTCCTTTTTTTGTGCTAAATATTCTCCCCTATTCCGTCTTATAATGTCGTGCAAATGACATAGCAGCAGTAGGACCCATTTTAACGTCTTAAGTCTTGACACGGTGTGAGCCGAGATTCGAACTCATCACCTTCACGACGACGAGCGGATGCGCTAAGCCACGGTCATTAGGTTTGTTGAGTGGCTTCGCTACTTAAAGTAGATTCATAGAACTTATTTAAAATAATAAACATTCTTTCAATATCCAGTTAATTAGAAAAAGCTTCATTTACAGCAATCATTTACATTTTCCACTTGTTTTGTTTCTTAAACATGAACAGCTATGTTCATAAGTACCAAAGAAAAAAAAATTAAATAAACAAAAAATAGGTAACTTTACAAAGTGTCTCAAAACTCAGCCATGTGACGTCATAATAATGAGGGAGATGAGAGAAGAAATGGGAAAGAAAACCAATAAAAAAAAGAGATGGATAATCTCTCCTTTTTCTAACGTCACATGGCTGATTTTTAAGACACTTTGTAAAGTTACAAAAATTAGTAAAGTATTATGCAGTAATAATAGAGAAATAGAACCCTTTGGCGATATCAATGATTAAAAATAACGTATTTGAGCGCTTTTTAAGATTCGCTACGAAATTCATTAATTTTACTTGTTTGTTTCGCTCTATTTTATTACTTTTTTGAAAGCGCGGCTTTTATAAATTTTAATTTAAACTTCAGTTTACTTTTATGTTTTAAAGTGTTAATCGTAATGAAAAAAACAGTAGATTTTGCCTTAAAAATAACATTTTGAAATAGGAGAAAACAAAAAATTCTATATCTATTCTTTTACTATGTATTTATGTTATTCTTTTCTTGGTGTACTATATAGAATTTAAAGAATTAACCCTTGAAAAAAATATCTAAAGAATTTTACATTATTTATCTAGCTTATTTCTTTTAGGTGTCTAATACAATTATCTAAAAATAACAAGGATGACAACATGCATTAAAGATAAGCTTATAAATCAGGCAGACACATAAATACATATATATTGTTGAATATAGAGCAATGCGTGATATAAAAGTTGTTTCTCGCATCGTGTTATAAACAGCTTTCCGCGGAAATAGAATGTACAATTATAAGATTCGGCATCTCGGGGCTAAAATAACTGGTTTTAATCTTATGATTGTACATTTTTATATTCGTAGAAAGCTGGATATAATACGATGTATATCATAGTATTTCGTATGGATGAGAACCGGTTCCTATCCAAAAAAATTTATTGAAGTTAGTTTTTTTTCTATGTAAACCATAAAGAGGCCAGTTCTAGTTACCTAATTTTCCTAACATAACCCAATGTAAAACACAATCTTACTTTTAATTATTTCAAAGTTAAAGGAGGGGGGTGGTATAAGCTCATAGTGTGAAAATTCTACATGAATCCAACTTACTGATTCCTTACACTGAGTAACGATGCGGCTATAAAAGTCATGAAGTTAAGTTTGTCCCATTACTGCTTAACTTTATGGGGTGGGATATTAGTGTCCAGGGATAACTGCAAATAATAATGTAGAAATTATAGTCAATATAAAAATATGCCTTTGGCAGCTAACAAATAAAATAAAATCCTTTTGTAAAATAAGAAAGTTATGTAACAATTGTCTTTAAAAAATAAAAAAAACGACTACTTTTGATGGGTTTTGCATTTTTATATTCGTTAAAGGGCTAGGGTTGGTTTTGGGCTATTTTCTTAAAGGGTTTTGCAATCTATACACTTTATAGCTAAATTCCTAATTCTAAAATCCCTAAAATTAATCCCTTAACTTTACTATAAAACAAACTAAACTATTTTGTTGTATAAAAAAAAACTTTTCAAATGCAATACTTGAACAAAATCTGAGGTGAATTGAATGCACACTTCTTTAATACAAGAGGGTTCAATCAATGGAAGATAATATGATAAAGAGGTGCCGCAGCTTTTAAGTGTTTCTAGTAGCGAAGCTACTCTACAATTAAGTATACATGGTCGTCTGTCTGTCCCTCCGTATCGCTATGGTTGAAATGGGTTTCAGTTTTTTTTTTGTGAAGATTCCGTTCCCCAATAAGCTATCTACTTTCCGACTTTCTTTGTCTGAATTTAATTATCAAAGCTGTTATTCAAAATAGAATGATGAAGAATTTTCGGATAACATTTAAGAATAATCCCTTTTAGTTTTTCGCTACTTATGGATTTAAATAACCAAGTATCCATAGATTAAATATGCAAAGATTTAACAGCAGGTTTAATAATAATATTTAGTAGCACAGCTACTATATGACTGTAGTATGTTGCTCGTACAACCTTCCTTTCAAGTACGTTTGTTAAAGGAATTGACACATTTTAAAAACAAATTCTTTACATTTATGATTCAAAGAAGAACAATGCCAGTCTGTCCATCCGTTTATTAAGATCTCGCTATCAGCTGAACTGACTGGGTAGTGTTATAAAAAATATATCTTGTGATTTTAAAATTGGCTTAGTCTATTTGCATACACCTATCTGAACCCTTATCTCCTACCACTCCCCCCCCCCTTATCCTAACAAAATATTTTACTGACCATTGTCTTATCCCTATATCCCTGCAAGTCTCACACATACCCAAATTTCCCATAGAAAGATACAACTTCGCTGAAAAGATTATCCTATCTATTAGTGTTGTAATCATGGACTAAGCCAATTTAAATCTGTTAAGCCTTTTCTTTGCTGTATGCTACTTATTTTAACTTTTCTCACATTAGCTCCTCTGTCAAATTTTAGTTCTAGATTTATTTCTACTACAAAATTATCAATTATTAGAATAACGTCAGTTACATTAATACTAAATACTATTTCTTGACCAACAAACCTCCTATTTTTTTATTTTTCAAATAAAACATATTTCTAGCTCCTACGGGGGCTCCTGAGGGGCTATCTAACTGTCATGTGCACCAACCTACCCAAAAATAAGCATTTAAAAACACCATTGTCGAGGCCTCATTTAAACCTACTTTGAAATTGTATGTCAGTACAGTGTTTCAAATTTTGAAATCTAATGGGTTAAACCTTAAGTTTCAACGTTAGTCGATAACTATGTATTAATTAAGAGTGGGTGTATGTGAACTTTCTTAGTTAGACCTACATCAATACTTGATTTTATCTTATTTGAGATAAAATAAAAGGTTGGTTTGCTTGTTTAATTTGCATTCATTCTATTAGCAATAGCTATTCCATCAATAGCGTTTACAAACTAAAATAAAATAAGGAAGGGGGGTGGCGACTTCCCCACCCCCTTCACCTGAAGTTGTCTTAATTACTGTCTCTGTAAGGATCTGAACTCAACCGATATGGTTCTTCTTTACTGTAACATCTTATAACTTTAGGGAACGTTTACTATTTAATGTTTGTATACTTACATAAATTTAATTTAATCCTCTTTTCAAAATTAAAATTGGTGTACTTAACCCCAAAAGGATAGCATACAACATACAAATATCTAATTGTAAGTAGAATGGTAAATTTTAGAAAAAAAGGATATACATTATACACATAGGTATTAATTTTTTTGCTCCAACTATTATCTTGTTAGGAACTTTTTTTAATAGCGCAGCTACACTAAAGTCAGTTCGTATGTCAGTAAGATTTTTTGAGTCAAAATAAGTAGTTTCTGAACATGTCCAAAATATGCTTTTAATTTTTTCATTTTCGATTAAATTTTGCCTTAAATTCTTCTGTATATTACTTTATTGTTATATTTTCCTAATAACATTATATGTCTACTCCGCTCCTTATGGACATAAAAATCCTTGTTTATTGTATTTTCAAAATAGATTTAAATCCCTAATACAAACAATGATTTTAGCAAGAAATATTGTTAAAATATTGCTAATTGAATTTTAACAGTTCCAAGAAAAAAACGACAATTTTAGACATTACGCACCAAGCTTTTTATCCTTATATAAAAGTATCTGGATGTCATTCAGCCTATCTATCTGTCTTAGGGATCTTGTTAAAAACGAATCTTTTCTATAATTAGGGTCGGTCCGTACATACGTCCGTCCGTCCGTCCGAGATAGTTGGCTTTAATTGTTAATTTAGGCATGTTAGAATAGTTCTATCGATTTCAAACTTTGCATGGTGATTCCTGTAGTAGTTAGGTACGATTTAGAAAGCGTAGCAACTCAAAGAATGTCTGTACGTTCATTTTAAACATGTTGATTTTTCTACTTTTTTAATAACAAATTTTTTATGTGATCTAATTATCCATTTGATCTGATTTTTAGTATATTGATTCCAGGGACAACAAAGAACAATGTTTTAAGCGAAGCAACTCTATAATCAAGTCCTAAAGATGTAAGTTTATCCATAAACATTATCCTGTATCAAGCAGTTTTTCAACAATTTTGCTTCGACTCTTATACTTTTATATTCTGATTTATCAGTTCAGACACTATACAAGTGTTAAAGTCCGTTTGTCCTACCGTTTCAGTGCTTCGCTATTATGGATGTTGTCATCCTTGTTAACCACTGAACCCTTATAGTGCTCCTTTACAAAGTAGCTTTTCATGGGCCCTGGGAAGATTCATAACTAATCTAGGAGAGGCTTGGAAGAAAACACCCCTAAAAAAAAAAGTTCAACCCTCAAATTTTTCTTTTTAGAATTAAAATTAAATGTAGGGAATGGGGTCGACTTACCTCCCCCTCACCTACAGGCCTCTAGTGGCGTAACCGCTAGAATATGACATATGGTAATTTTTAATGGGTCTATATCAAGAATTTCTCTTAATTTTATTTTATTTATTCTATTCACTTCCCCTTGTTTACAGCCCAATCGAAGTGTAAATTGACTTTAGACCTGCTTCATATAAAATGTTTCATAATTTCAAACAAATTATAGGAATTATAAATAATTTTCTAAAGAGCGTATATAAAACCAGAAGTAATTGTGAAAGCAAACGTGCTTTACAATTAAAAAGTCCATCATTGATTTGCTCTGGGATTAAAGATATATAAACTAATTAAAAATTCTAAGCTAAATATATACTCATTGGCGGCTACTCCCCCTAGAGGCCTCAAGGGGCATTTGAGGAGGGGAGAGTTGTATTTAATAACCCAATTTATTTTTTAGATTTTAAAAAAGTAAACAATTTTCAATTTCAGTTTTAAATATTTCAAGAAATTTTTTGGGGAGGGGATAATTTTTTTCTAGGGGCGATTTCTCTTGGGAGGGTAATAGTACCTAAACCTTCCCAGGACCGTATCTATTTATCTCTATATTTTGCTCTTTTCGTCCCTCTCCCTTTGCTCCCATTGCCTCACCCTAAGATATTTTGCTCCCCTTGCCCCACCCCTGAGATATTTTCTCCCCTTACCCCACCCTTCAGATATTGAAGTAATATTCATGAAGAGATGAATAAAGAAACCCTCACGGGTAAATGGACCATATAGAAACCGATCGGGATGCGTTTTAAAAAAAATGTTTCTTAGTTAGAATAGGGATAATGAATTCCATAAATAGTGCAGCATCTAACAAATATAAATGATTTACACAAAATACATTAATATTATTATCAACTTAATAGTGGCTTTGTCCAAAGGACTGGTAGAGGAAGGAAAAAAAGACTAAAACCATCCAATGAGCTAGTTGAAACCTCTTTAAAATTGAGAACTCAATCAGTTTGGTGTGTAGTGATATCTTTATGGACAAAACAAGTAACCTTATAACTTTAAAGATAGGAGAGCTGTGCAAGAATAGTTATTTCTCGCATCGTATTATAAACGGCATTCCGCGGATATAGAATGTACAATTAAAAGATTAAAAACAGTTTTTAGCCCCGAGGTGCCGAAGGCACGGGCCAAAAAAACTGGTTTTAATCTTATGATTGTAATTTTTTATATTCGTAGAAAGCTAGATATAATACGATGCTAGACATAGTTTTTTCGTATGGATGAGAACCGGTTCCTATCCACCGGATTCGAATGAATACGAGAAAGAAATATATGTACTTCATTAAACATATCCCCGTCTATGTGGGTTGACTTAGGGGCTTTCTAAAAAGAAAACCCCTTCCTAAAATGAAATATGATAGGCGAGTGTGCTATAGATACTTCGGGGGTAAAAGGAACTATAAATTGTTTAAAAATAACATCATCCTTTTGTAAAAGTGACAGGATGTCTGACTGTCTGTCTGTCTGGTAGTGTATGTGTGTACCTTCATATCTCGCTAACCGATGGACCGGCATGTTTCCCATTAACCTTCACATAACTACTGGAAAGGTGTTTTGGGGGAGGGTACCTCCACTCTCTAGAGAGAATATGCCACTGGAAAACAAGTGGATGGTCGACCACCTCCCTCCCTCCTTCAAGTGTCCCTAGAGGCCTCTAGAAGCGCTATTTTTATATAAAGAATTAAGGCTTGTAAGCGATTTTACTAAACAACAAAAAAGTCAGATTTTTAATTTGATGTTTGAGCTCTAATCTTTTAGTTTGAAAATTTAACAACAAAAAAGTTTTGTGTCAGTTTTTCCTTACTTTATCCCCTGTAAAGGTATATTCAATCCCTTGAACCATTTATAATTATTGATAGCTATTGAAAGATTTTGTTAATTTTAAAATATATGTACATCTGGGAGGGAGAGGACATTTGACTATAAAGTATACTCTTCCCGAACGTTTTATAAAAAGCTCCTTCTTTCAATAACTTCGAAACTTACTTTTAGTAAATCTTATTTGGGCAGTTTAAAGTTTTCTACCAATAATTTTATTCTTTTTAAGAATCCAACTAAGAGGAGAATTCTTAAAAAATAGGGTCGCTGCATCTTTGTTTAGTCAAAGTTGTTTTTTGTGATTAATCCTCCTAAAACCATAAATATATACAAAAAATAAATATAATCACGGAAGGGCTATCAACATAAGATTTTATTAATTTTTTTATATTTTTTATATGATTTTGAAGGATTTTTCATAGCGATACGACGACCCTAATTTTTTTTAAGAATCCGCCATTGGTCTGATCTGATTAGAGCACCTGTTAAATGGAGAGGAATTAATCATAAAATATGAAAAAGTCAATCATATTCATAAAATGTTTAATTTTTATAATCACGGCACAAATTATTAAAATGTATATGTTTTCCTTCTTTGTTAAAAAAAAACATGGAAATGAACCTGGATAAAGAGAGCAGGTTGCGTCATTAGTACATATATCTGTGTACCTCTGAACCACATCTTGCTAATCAAGTGCATGATGTCCTCTAGCCAATAACTCTTTGAATGCACAACTTTTGTCTTGAAGTCCTAAATGTGCATGATGTTGATTTGTGTCTTTTTAGGGCCAAGGCATTCAGTCTAATATAGCAGCAATAAGAACTATTTTTATCGCCTTTAATTGGTTCTAAGTTTGTGTGTAATGAAAGCTAAAATTTGAGAAGCTATATAGAGACTGTAGATTTTGTATTCAACCCTTCATTGACGTATCGTCGTAAGATTAGACATACGGACGTTCTCTAACTATAGAAAATGTGCGCTAATTATGAGGCTTAGAGCAAAAAGTACGGTTTGGGATCATAGATAAAAATCCGTGAGAAACACTTTTTCACATTTGATACTTTCTTTTTATGAATGGTTGAAATATTTACACTCATATTTGGACCAGGACAATTAATAAATCTACCAATTAAAAGTAGTTTGTCTCAGGTGATAAGTAAAATATTTAAACAAATATAATTATGTTCATAGGTAGAACAGCAATAACAAGCTAAGACAAGTTTTGGCAGGTATGTAATTTGTTATTTATAACATCTAGGGGTGGGAGGACAGTAGAGTAGCCTAAAACAATCCCAAGGCCTATATGCTCTAAACACCTTTCTGATATTTCTTAACATATTCTGGACCAATGATAAGCTTCCCTGAAAATAGTGGAGTTTTCCAGCCGTTCATGAGATCATAAAGGACGCACGTGCACCCCCACATTCAACTTACTTCAACTACATAGTATACAATATTTGAAATACTTCTGTATATATTGTAAAAAACAAGGATTACAACATCCATAAAAGCGAAGCACTGAAACGGTAGGACAAACGGAAATTAACACTTGTATAGTGTCTGAACTGAATAATCAGAATATGAAAGTATAAAAGTCGAAGCAAAATTATAAGTAAATTTATTGAAAAACTGCTTGATACAGGATAATGATTATGTACAATACATGCTTACATTTTTAGGACTTGATTATAGAGTTGCTTTGCTTTTAATATTGTACTTTGTTATCCCAGGAATCAATATACCAAAAATCAGATTATTCGGATAATTAGATCACATCAAAATTTGTTGTTAAAAAAGTAGAAAAATCAACATTTTTAAAATGGACGTACGGACATTCTGGTAATGATTAAGAGTTGTTACACTTTCTAAATCGTACCTAACTACTTCAGGAATCACCATGCAAATGTTGAAATCGATAGGACAATTATAAGATGCCTAAATTAACGAACGGACGGACGAACGGACCGACCCTAATTATAGAAAAGCTTCGCTATTAAAAATGTGGTCTTTATCATTTGAATCGACATGTTTTAAATTTAGCATTTGTACCAATTTCATTAAATTTTGATTTTCTTTGAATTTAAAATACGTACGCTTTATAGCAATAAAACTAGTTGGAATGCCTTTGCACTGAAACAGGTGTAACTTATTGATCTACACAGCAAGGAGAAGGACCATACAAAGGGTTGATTGTATTTGGTCATAAACTCAATTTTCTGGGTGAATAATATTTTAATTATATATCAAATACTACGCTAATGTCAAGCTTACACAAATTAACTTTAATCTTTTTATACGTATTTTTTGTAATATGTTTTGGCCCCTTGCAACTAGAGGCTCTGTATTCGACAGAGTAGAGAGTGGCTAGAAGAATATATAATAATCATCCTAAGACCTAATTATGAAAATAAACGAGTCTAAAACCACCACAGGACATATGTGAAGCTTGCCTAAAAATGAAAACCCAACCGGTTAAGCAGTTATTGATATCCTAAGTTTCAGACGATAAAACCTTTAATACTTTAAATAATAAGATTAATTTAGGTTTGGAAGGTGACCATTGCTGTCTAAAGTCTGGGCTGACAGGCTGGCGAGGAGATTCCTGCGGGTCCCTGCTCCATGGAGTTTGCCAGCAGGCAGTCACAGATCCCCTGGTAAAACCTGAACAAATGGTCTCGGAGCCTGGACAGAATAGGGTTGTTGTCAGGTATAAAAATTTTATGAAAATTTATAAAAGTAAATCTCATTAAATATTGTTATGTTCAATATGTTCGGTCCTAGAAAATTCCTTGGGAGGGGAAGAAGGGGTTGGGGGAGTTAAAAATGATTCATCCCATTTCCCAACCATCAATTTTAGCTTTAAAATTTTGTAGGGGTGGGAACTTCTCTAGGAATCGGTATGTAAAGTTACCATCTTCAAAAATAGTTTTTTTTTTAATTTCAGATACCTAATAAAAGCTAGATAAGCCCCGCAGTCTGCGAGATCTTTCGCTACAAACATACAGATAGAAAGATGGAGGGACAGACAGACATACATCCTTTTATTTTGATACAATATTCTCTAAACAAAGCATAAAATATAAATGGTATAAAGGACAATATTGTATGGATGGTGGCTCTCATGCATAAGTAATAAGTA
>LS057115.1:0-11313 GCA_900241095.1 Acartia tonsa
TCAAATTTTAAACTTAGGCTTTTTTTATATATCTTCATGACATATTACAATTTCATAAAATCCGTTGCCGTTTACCTGCCAACCGTCGGTTTGCGGCTGGCAGCTGCCAAGTACTGCTGCCACCGCCAAAATTTATGTTTTGAGATTTCTAATATAAAATTTACATAAAGATAAACATATTCAGAAAAAATTGTTCTTCTAGCTTCAATAATAAGAAAATTACAGCCATTTAAGATTTAAAAAAACAGATATTTTTGTTGTAAAATATAAAAGATTATATTGCCGGATATCCGTCCGGATAGTTTCAATATCCGGTATCCGGCCGGATATCCGGCCACACTGGATATCCGGCCCAACCCTAGTTTTTACCTCCAAATAGAGTGAGTTGTGAAGAAGCAGGAAATGTAGTTGATCCAGCTATGGCAGCGCCAGAATTTAGCGGGCTGGGAAGCTGAATTGACGCTGCAAATGCTTCAATTTCAAGCTCATTCATTTCTAAAAATGATTACTTATAATCCAATATAATTCAATAATATCGCCAAAAGTTTTTTTTAGCATAAATACAGAATATAATAATATAACTATTTTTTTATTCGATCTATCAAATGATGTTGAAATTTAACATCTTAGAAATCAAGAATCACCACATAAACTTTGTTATGAACTTTTTGACCATTGACAAAGCAAAAACAAGATTATTTTTAAAAAGTGACTAATTTACTATGTAATATGATTATTCATATTTTACTAAAATGAACAAAAAAGAGACAGCTATTAGTAATAGCCGATTACATTAAATGACATTTTTGCAAGTTAATTTTCAAGCAGGATATGCAATAATTAAAATAATTGTAAAACTCCCTACATAAACAAAATATCTAGAAAAAAAATTGGGTTAACTTTGCACTTGTACTCTCAGTACAACGCAAATTAAACTTTTTTTCATGATTTTGACTATGAAAATGAGTGTTTTTGTTGTAAAAATATAATTAGTTACTGAAAACCTAACTTTTTCTTGGCGACGTAATATAATTTCAAAATTTCTATCATGAGCAATGGGAAACTTTCAAAATTTTCATCTACCTAAAATGTCATTTTTAAATTGCCTACAACTTTTTTGTTATTGAAGCTGAAGGCTTCAAATTTCGGGCATTGGGACTATACTTGTGGCAGTCTTTTAGCAGTTAGATCAGTGTATTTCTTGCAGGCTTCTTTAATGACTTTTAATGGTGAGAATTGCACAAGAAAATGATCGAATGGTAGTTAGAGGCATAAATAAGCCAGACTAAATAAGTTTTATGATTATGATGGTAAAAAGATGGCTCAAAAAGCCTTGTGCTGACCTTTGTATTTAAAATTCTGTTTACTTAATGATTTTCTTACATACTTAAATGTTATTTATATGCATATTTTCTGAAATTAGCACTAGGCCAAACCCGAAAGGCTTTCACAACCCTTACTTTTTTCTCCTCCTTTTTTGTTTTGTGTTTGTTTTTGTCTTTCCTCTTCTCTTTATTTTCACTTGCCTAACCTTTTAAATGTTTGTACATATATTTTGCTGATAATTTCAGACAGTGATGCTACTATTGGAAACAGTCATTCTTGTCTATAATATGAACTTACTTAAAATTAAAATAAATATTTCTATTAACAAATATTTAAGAAAATAATGATATTGTATTAGGCTTATTACTTTATAACTATTTTACTTTCTTTTTGGTTTTGAAAGTTATATTTTAACGATAAATTAAGTATTGATGAAAAATATATACCGGTTTGAATATCATACAGTTCTGTAGCAATAAAGTTAGATCCAACCATTATGCCTAAACATTAAAAATCAAAGTCACAAACATTGGAATAGAAATCAAATAACAATTAAAATAAAATTCTTAAACGCACACTGTTAATTATGCTCCATTTCAAAGCGCTTTTTTCAGTTTTAATTGTTTAGGTTGACCTAAGGAAAAATTCAGTTGAAATATAAATTCTTTTTTGATCTGTACTTCATATCCTTTAGAGGTTAGGTTTATTATACTCTAAAAGCCTTCAATAATTATATGTAAATTATTCTTAAAATAAGTATATTTGTTCACACACCTGTAGTTATAAAAGCCCCAAGAATTGCAGTTTCTAACATCATTGTACTTGTTGTGGGGGTGATTCTAAAATTGCACGGATGGAATTATTTAGGCATTTCTACAATTTAATGTCTCTTGATTTGCCAATTTTTATTGAATTTAATTAGTGAGGAAAAAAGGAAACAAGAGTATCAAGTCTGTAAGGACACGCTGACACACGCATACAAAACATGGCTCAGAAATTAAGACGCAAGGATTTAGACCATTCAAATAGTGAAAAATGACAGTGAGAGAAAAAACATATAACAGACAAGATGAGAAATAAAATAGAATAGGCATAAAGTTTACCTAATAATATTTAAGGTTAATTAATCAATAAAGCGCATGGATGCTTTACACAGCAATCTCAATACACAGAGACTGTCTTAAGGAGCATGGAGAGACTTGCCCACAGGATGGACATTTTAGTGTTGGTAAGAGCACTAAATATTTGAAAACACATAAACACAGTATATTCTTGTTTATTTTTATTTGTCAAATACAGAAGAAACAAATTCCTAACTTTTAAATGTTATGGGTTTGTTTTTACTGTAAAATTGTCAGTTAATCATTATTTATAGTTATACCAGTTAGATAGCTAGATATAGTAGCTCCTAGTTCAGCTATGGTAGCAGAAGCATCTCTATATAAATAGATATAGTTCCAGATATAGTAGCTCCTAGTTAAGATTCATAGCATTAGCATCTCTAGATAGATATATGTAGTTCCAGGTATAGTAGCTCCTAGTTCAGCATTCATAGCAATAGCATCTCTAAGTAGATAGATATAGTTCCAGGCATAGTGGCACCTTGTTCAGCTATGGTAGTAGGAGCATCTCTAGATAAATAAATTTTGTGGTATATTAGCTCTTACCTGTAATTAACAGTTCTGCCATTCAGGGGTTGTGGAGGCCTGTAATTGTCATTCAAAGTAATTCCTCCACTTGTCAACTTCCTAAAAAAAATCATTCTTGACCTAACCGATATATTCAATATGCTTTAAAAACTATTTTCTATCCATTGCGATTAGTTTCAATTACAGAAGGCTTTTCAAACTCTTGCTTAATCTAACCTAAATAAGGTAAGCATATTTTTGTAAGTGTGGGATTCTTTAAGTTTGAGGGATATTGCCTGCCAATTTTAATCAATCTGAATAGAAATAAAAATTTAACCTTTTGTTCATTTTTGACATATTTGTTCATTTGTGTAAATACATATATAATATATATATATATTTAAAGTAGTCACAAAGCATTTTACCTCAAAGTGGATTATGAGCACTGACTCCACCTTTATACTTGCAGCAACCTTATCCTACAGGGCTATCAAATACTTAATGGCCTAACCTGAACTGAACTATATAAAATTATTTTAAGCTTCGCTTTAAGGTTGTTTGCCAATTGTACCTGCATGTTTGTATCTAAATTAATTGATTTTAACCTTAGAGCTATTAGCTGATTTTCAGAGATAGACACAGTCTTATCAAAAACAGTCCATTGAACTGATTCATCACAAGTTGGTGTTGTGAGGGAACCAGAGTAGTAGTAGTAGTTACCAGGTAGACCATCAATAGGGAACAGAGAGGAGAGTTGGATACTAAATATATAGATAGTTAGACAGAGTAGTAGTAGTTATCAGGCATACCAACAGGGAATAAGTATTAAAGTTGGCAACTTTATACAGTGTTTTTTTTATTGGAACAAAAGTATTTGCTAATCTAACCCACTTAAACCTGTCAAAAATTATTCATCAATTACTCATTTTCAACATTAACGTGGGGAGTTTTAAATTATAAAAATCATTTCATTGTTTTCAACAAATAATGCCTAATATAGCGGTTTTTCCAAATTTTCTTTTTTTTTAATATTAATTATTAGATAAATATAGTTAATTATTAGACTAAATAATAGGGAATGTAGGAGTTATTTGGTTACTGAATGAAAAGATAGATTGATCAGGATAGTAAGATCAATGAAAAGTTAGAAAGAAAAAAAAGAAGAACAATTGAATACCATATATATCTATTACTAAATCATATAGATTTTACTTTAATCAGTAAATGAGAGAAAAATGGGATTAAATTCTTTTAAATTATTTTCTTCAAATTATTTAAATCAGCTAATAGCTATTAATTAACATAAGGATAAAAATCACTACTTGTTTGGTATTATAATACTTACGGTGCAGAAACAGCTACGGAAGTAGAGGCCCTGCTTGAAGATTTCTTAGATTTTGTAGATTTTCCTCTCTGAAAATTGTTTAACATATGGTTAAATCGATTTGTCTGCCAGTTTGGATTACTAACTCCCGACCTCGTATTAGAATTCGCTTTTGAAGACAAGTAGTGCTTTTATAAAAAAAAAAGTTGAGGAATGAATGCAACCCCCTCCCTAAATATATGAAAATATTTCTTAAAGATTGGGGGGGGGGGAGTTACTTGCAATGCTTTAACCCTGCGGGACATTCTACTTTCCAATATAACCTAATCTGACATAAATTAATGAACAAAAAAAAGGAATACTTCCCCCGTTATTAAAAATTTAATGAAAACTTGACAAATAAGTGATGTCCATGATAGCAACCTAAATTGACGACAATTTTATTATCACGTGACCTATACAATATACATCCTTTGGTATTGTCCCCAAAGCTTCATTAATTCTATTTTGCATACGTTAGCTTAAAAACTTACAAGGGTAAGATTAAAATTTGATTGGGGTGGAAAAAGAACATTATATAAACTCTTCCAAGTAAAGTCTTTAGGTACATCAGAAGTATTCGCTTGACTTGCGAGCATATCATTAAATATTAGAGAGGTGTGCAAAATGTCACAAATTTTACTCGCAAGTTAAGTTTTAACTCAGTTGGGACATTTTACCATGTAGTACCCTAACTATACGTAGCACAGGAACCGTTTTCATATTTCCAAAAAATTATACTTCATAGCAGTTCCAACGGTATGCGTAGTATTTTTATACTACTAACACAAGCCGCCCAATTAGAATTTTAAAAAGTTCCGAATTTTTTTTGCAAACCCTTATATTGTTATCCTTGTTTTAAAAAGTTCTTGTTTGATATTATTTGTAAGTTTTGATTTTATTTTACCTTAAAAGATCTGTCCTCTACTTCATATTCCTTTGTGACATTGAATCCTCTACTCTCATCCAGGCTTCTTCTTTTAGTTACCAGCTAGATAATTTAGATAGATATAGATATGCAAATGACTAGATAAAAAGATAGATAAAAGTGATTTATGGCTTAATTTCTGTGTAGACCGCTGACTTCGAGAAAAATGCGGTATGAAGTAAATTTCCATTATCACTAAACACTGGACCGATTTTGAAGCCCTCTTATGTTTTTTTTTGTGGGGGGGTGGGAGGTCCAAACATAAATTATATCCTCGTAAGTTCTCCTGGCTATTCCACTAGTTCCATAAATAAAACAAAACTTACATTTTCAACTTGATTCATAAAGGGATCCAAATTTCCATTGTCCAATGAGGTGACCTAAAATAAGTATAACTATTCAATCTAGCATTATACATTTTCTTCAATTTGGATTGGTATGTACATCTTCTAGGTTGCCATTCATGTTAAATGGCTGTATTCAAAGATCTAACATTTTTCACAATAATTAATGTTATACACATACCCTATTATAATAAACAAATTAATACTTTAAAGAATAAAAAAATTGGTTAAAAGATTAATCAAGATATAATTTAAGTATCCAAAGTTTTAGGTTTTTGAATGACAGGAAATGTTCTTTTGACCTTTAGATATTTGTATAATTTACAGTGAAGAGTCATTCCCTCTTCCTCTCCCCTCGCCCCATCACTTTGTTTACCAATTTATCTACCTCATATAAGAAGCTTAGAATGGCAAATCCATCAGATTTTGTTTGTGCAGTACTAATATCACCGTATTTCTGGTTGAAATGGACTAATTGAATCTCAGCTGGATATTTTTTACCATCAATGGTGTGTTCGGACCCTTGGGTGCTCACACTTCCCCAATGCAATTGAAACCGACTAAATTCATACCTAAACAAATTTAATGGATAGATAATAGAAAGTATTTCATTCAGTCATTTTATTCTTCAAATATTGGTCTATTATTTACAAATAATACCAAAATAATAGACAGAAGAATCTTTATGTATAATTTTAACTTAATGATAGTTATGATGTACATCGGGAAAAAAAAAAAAAAGATTTGAATAAAGGTGTAATAAAAAGATACAGAAAAAATAGAACCAAAAATAGATATATCTAAAAAGCAGAGAGATATAAAAAAGGTTTGAAATAAGAAAAATAGATGTGTTAAAAAGGCAAAAAGAAATTAGCCCTTTAAAATACTTTTCTTTTATTAGTTTCAAAAACTATTGATCCATTTACAATTAATTTGTAATTAATTGCTTAAAATCTAAGATGATAATTGTAAATGCTTTTTAGCATAAATACAAATGAAAATATGCAGCTATTCCGTTCCAACTTGTACCTTTTCATTTGAAGAATCTAAATGGAATTTTAGTAGAATGATCTTTCATTTCTAAATAATCAAACAACCTACACATTGTTACCGAATCTGCCCCCAGTGATTGTGGGCGCAGTACCAGAATCAAAGGAAAATTTAATTCCATATCCAGTATTTTCCAGGGTTCCTGCCATTGGAGTGTCATAATCTAGATAAATAGATAGTTTAATAGATGGGTTGGGTAAATGGATTAACGGATGAATCGATGGATGAATTATAAAATAGATTTATAGATAAATAGACTGATGGATATATAAACGATCACCTAATACGGGCGAGGGGGCTGTAAATGACACTCTAATGTCAACAACCTAGGATAACTAAGGGTATCTATTCTCTCCTTTAATGTCCAACACCCGGGGTATTAGATTAAGAAACTTCCAACTGACAACCAATCCTTTGATTGCACAACCTTTGAATAAATTTTCAAAGCATAATTTATTTTGACATTTTTAGAAAGTTTTACAAATATAAAATGTTTTGTACTGCTTGATTAACTTTTGATAATAATTTTTTCATTATATTTCATTCTTTCTAAACGCATAGCTTTTCTGTAATAAAAGTCTTGCAACATAAAAACATAATTTAAAGAAGGGAAAATTTTGTTGTTTCTTTATTTGTGAGAGTTTACATCAATTTATCGTCCATTGTCGTATTCCTTAATATCCCTGTGTAAAAGAGACTAGCTGTTCTACTTATAATTTCTAAATTCTAACTTACTTGTCAAAGAGAATTCTGCCAGGTTCGTAGCTACTCTTGCAGTTGTGTTCAAGTTAATGGGTGATTGGCTGCTCCCCGCGCAGGTAGCAAAATTTGTGGGCCAAGTTGAGGGACCTTACAAAAAATAAAGTAGCAAAGTAAAAAAATATGAATAGGCAAAGTGAGTTAAAAAACAGATGTTCAGTTGTGAAAAAAATATGCAAATAATAAAAATAATCACACTTTCAGTTGAAAATAATTGGATGAACGTAAAATCATTCCCTAAAGAGTAGTTGCGCAAATAAAACTAAACAAGGACAACTCACCATCTGCGTCAGTGTAACCCCAAGATCTTCTTGGTTTATAGCCTTGATTCTTAACATTGGGTATGTGGAGACCAGCCGCAAATTGCAAAATTACTAAATTAAAAATTTGATTATTAAAAGGTGCTGGAAAAACTATTACTTATTTGTTTTTTACATTATGTAGTTTATCAACTACACATTAAAATTAGTTCAATGCTTAAAGCTAAGAGATGTAATAAATATATGAAATAAAAAAACTTCAAAACATGAATTTATAAAAAAATTTTTTGTTAATGTGGTCAACTTTCAAAGAGGAATAAAAAAAATATTGGTGGAAAAGTTTAAAACTACTAGTATGTTGCTTCCCATGCAAAATGACTAAATGTGACAAAAGTGACAATATCTTCTTAGACCATCATGTTTCAATACAAGATAAATAACTACAAAAAAGTGTGACATATTCATGATTATAAAGTATATTATTATAAATCTATTGAAGACTTGAGATAAAACAGGGTGTTTTCCAATAAATATTTAGTAGGCATTTTCTGAGATAGGCGTTTTTTCGAGATGGTCTTTTTAGAGTATAGCCATAAAATTTACAAAAAGATATCTTGAAAAATTGTTTTTCTAGCTTCAAAAATAAGAAAATAACAGCCTTTTGAAATTTTTAAGTAAAATAGAACCTAAAAACAAAGGTTGTTAATTAAAGGGTGAAAAAAGCGAAAATTGACTTTAACTCACTTGTAGTCGGAAATTCATTATCAAACAGGAGACAAGCACAATTTTTTTTTAGCCCTCTAGCTCTAATAGGAGCTGAGATAAAGGTGCGGCAATTGGCCCGACTATTAAGGGTTAATTATTTCAGTCATGTTATTTCTATTCAGTTTGAAGACATTAATAACTTGTTAAAGGAAAAAAGTCAACATGAAGCTAAGACATTCTTCTTATTCTTATTAATTTTCAGGATTATAGTTATTTTCTTATAAAAAAATGTCTTTAAATCAAATGCATAATCTAGAGTTTAATCCAATTACTTAATCTTATGGAGGGGTTTTATTTTTGTCTGTCACTCAAATACAAACTTCTAAGAAAATAGCTAGAAACCGTTTATCTTCCTTGAAAGCAACGCCAGCAAAGATCAGCTGTTACCGAGATCTTAAGCTTAAACTTATTATCAAATTCTTTTAGAACTTACTTATTAAAGAAAATAGTCTCATAATGTTTGCATATACTTTCTGGTGGCAAGTAAATGTTCATATATATGTGACCTAACCTAAGCGCAAACTAAAACTGTGCGCTTGATTTTTTTCTCAATATGTGTGTAAAATGATGTTTATAAGCAAGGTCGGGTATAACAACAAAGATAGATGGGCACACCACACATCCCAAAACTTTTCTCTTTTTGCTGCCAACTTTCACCTCGGCCCCCCTTCCCAGTATGAATAGCGTAGAATTTATAAGCTTTTGGTCCTTTTTGTTTTGTAGAAGATTTCCTTGGTCCTTTAACGAATTTCGCCTTAATTTTTTTATCACCTCTTGGGGCAAAGCCCCTAGAGGCTAGGGGAGAACCCGCTAGTAGATATTATAGTACAGTGCATTATAGATTAAATGATTAAATAGTACTAAAATTTCTCTAATCTTATTAACTTTATTAAATACCCCCCTCCTCCTTTCATTTATAATGCTGTTGTTTAAAATTTCAAGGTACATTGACAGAGAACACACAAATAAAAAGGGGGGGGGGGAATTACCAGGGATCTAAAGGGATAAGACAATCCCCAATACTAATAAACAAAATTACTCCCCATCTGTAGATTACAATGAGTAGTTGAAATGTTTGGACACTTAAATAATCAATTAATTGAACCAACCAATTAAAACTCAATAAAAGTCCCCAAAGTGGTTAAGCCAACGAGTAAGAAAACGTTATTATAAGACTTTGGGTATACTAGTGTTATAAACACCCCAATGTCCCCTAACTCCCTGGGAAATTATTCAGGGAGTTGGGGATGAAAATGATTGGAAATTTTACATCAATACATTAAAGCAAAGTTAATATTTCTTTCAGGATTATGTACATTCTGTATAGGCCTGTCTTGGATTTGCAATTGAATTTATTGTAATTCTAGCTATTAAATCTTACACAATCGGCCTCCAGGGGCTCTAAAGGTGATTAGGGCTTGAATTAGACCCCCCCCCCATCCCATTTTTATTTTAATTTCAAAAGGAAAAAGTAAAAAAAGGGGGGGAATTTTTTCCCTGGACCTGTAAGAAGTTACACTACTGTAAAGGAGAACCACATTGGTTTAGCGGTTAGCGAGATTCTTCGTTACAAACAGACAGACAGACAATGAGACATCCTATTACTTTAAAATTTCATTCAAATACAAATATCCAAAATGCATTAAAAACTTTGGTACTAGTGTAATTTTAGTCCAATGTTGCCTCCCATCCTGAGATAGTTCACAGTAAATTGGGGAATGGAAAGTGGGCGAGAATTTTAAAGGGAATGGGGAGGGGAGAATTAGACCGACCGGCACGCAACAAATTGTAGCGGGGAAATAATAATAACAGCTTATTTTCATAGTAATACATTTTCAAAATAGATAGTACTTTTTTTCCAAATAGCGGATTCGCCCCTAGATGCAACTAGGGGCACTTGAGAAGGGTAAAGTTGAATCCCAAAACCCACCCTTTAAATATAGATTTTTTTAAAGTAAAAAAAAATTGGGGGGGGGAGGGCGGTTGGGACGAATCCTTCCAACCCCATTTTTTATTATAGTTTAAAAATTTTTTATTTTTTTGTTGGGGGTTAATTTTTTCTAGGGGCGATTTCTATTGGGGTGGTGGTGGTACCCTTCCCCAAAATAATAAACTTTCCCGGGACCTATGCGAAGCTACCCTGTTAAGGAGAACCCAATCGGTTTAGCGGTTAGTGAGATCCTTTGGTACAAACAAACAAACAGACGGATAGACAGACAGACATCGTTCTACTTTGTATCATAGATATGGTTCTAAGCAAAACTGAAAAATCAGGCATAGCATTGTATAGTAGACAATTTTCTACGAATAATAAAATAAAGATCATAAAATTAATACCAGTTTTTCTGCCCCTCGCAGCTATCAAAACTGGCTCTATTCTTTCTTTATATTCATTCATATCCGCGAAAAGTTGTCTATAAAACTTGCGATAAATAACAATTTAAATATATCTATTTTGGGTTAAATTCTCATTCATTGCCTAAAATGTGTTTATCAATATACTACTTTCAAATCGTATAAAGAAAAGTTTAAGATTTCTTTGTCTGTAACCGAATTTAGTAACCTTCACATAGATCCTAGGGTGGTTTTAGGATATTTTCTACCTTTCTCTACTCTTTTGAATACAAAGGTCCTAGTTGTTATTAATATCAGGGATGTAAAAGGATAAGAGGATAAGGATGGAGGGGGTCGGGTGTCCTTTCCCCTCCCCACCACAAATACTCCTTTAAGCCTCTAGGGGCGTAACCTCTAGTTTTGATAATATTTCTGCTCTATATAGTTTTTAGCCTGTGGGGAATAAAAAGGCGAAATTCGATGAACTGAATTTAGTTTCCGAAAGTGTGCGTAGCTTCCGCGTCCTATCTCAATATTTGCTACTAGCTAAAAAAGC
>LS057116.1:0-11313 GCA_900241095.1 Acartia tonsa
TAATACGATGCTAGACATAGTTTTTTCGTATTCATGAGAACCGGTTCCTATCCACCGGATTCAAATGAATACGAGAAAAATTAATATCAGACTTTGGGGACTAGTTTAATAAACAGCCCATTGTCCCCTCCTTCCCTGCAAGGAAATAAATTCTGTAAACAAATAACCCGCGGCTCTAGCGTGAAGGGTAACGCGTCCGCTTTCTGTTCAAATTTTATGTACCAACATTATTATGTCGTTATAATGTCATCATTGTCGATTATATGTCAGCCAAAAAATGTCATATACAATACAGTCGACATGAATTATATGGAGCTAATGATTGTATGTCGATAAATTTCGAAACGTCCGACAATGAGCTGTACTTTACATACTATATGTGGACAAAATACCTATTTTATCTTAAATATCTTTTTAAAAATTAAAAGTAATTTTATTTAATTGAAAGCATTTAAACAATTTTGTTCCCTAATTCTTTTAGTTAAAATACTTTTAGATAAGATATAGATAAAAATGGTTAATAAGGTCAAATTTAAACTGAAACTGGCTTGAAAAACAGAGAGTGAGAGGACAATGGGCTGTTATTATTAAGTCCCCAAAGTTTTATGATAACGTTAAAAGTACATAGTTAAACTACAGACAATCCATCCTTTACTTGAAATACCTTTTTCATTATGTTTTAAATGTAATTGTATCGCGCCTGTTTATTGTTTAAGGGCTAAGGCAATTCCCTAATTCATACAATAAGGAGAAAAGGCGAAAACAATGGAAGATCATTTGATCAAGTATGTCTATTGTTTTGTTCTATCCCTCTATTCCTGATACACAAAGCAAGAGTAAATTTACTAATTAAATCTGTCTACTTTAATTTTATCAACCTTTTAGTCCTCAATTACATGGGTCTAGAAAATAAATAATGTGTAAAATTTGACTTTAATAGAATAGTTGAATAGTTGAACGTAACAGGAACTGTGTCTGTTTTTGTTTACTGAAGGATCTTGCTAACCGCTGAACCGATATGGTTCTACTTTACAATTTTAGCTTCTCAAACGTCCTGGGAAGATTGATAACTATTTTGGGATAAGATACAACCATCGCCCAAGAGAAATCGCCCATAGTGATTAATATAGCACTAAATTAAAAAAGGAAAAATATGTTTTGCTCTTACCCTGCGGCCTCTCCACACCTAACCTAGATTAATAATCACAAATTTGTTTGGGGTCCTATAGAGAGAAGTTATCTAAATTATTAATAATAAATTTATGCAAAAGGCTGTTTAAATTAATAATTAAAAACAGGGCAGTTTTTTTAGATTTAAGGTCATTTTTAGAACGATTTTTCCCGTAGGGTAACATTTAGTAATTTCGCCTAAACCTGTAAAAATCTAATCATTATTACATTCAATATTCTTTTTTGTCGACAATGTAATTTTAAAAGTAGTAATAACTGACTCATTTTTTGTTGTTGAAATAATTGTGTTATTAATTTGATTTTACAATTGAAGATTCTTGGGACAATTATTCTACGGCTCATTTTTCTTGCTACCTGTGATTATTTTTATAAAATAATGTTAATATTTATGAATTTATGTATGCAATATTTAATGTTTGTTTTAATTTTTCAGATATCTAAAATGTTTTTTTTTTACTTTTGAAAAATGAATTACGATGTCTCTTTGAAGTGCGTTGAAGGTCCAAGATTTTGGAAGAATAAGGGTAATACAGATTTTACAAGTTTATTAACTTTAGATTTATCTGAAAGTTTGCATCTAATGTTAAAGTTTTATTTTCTGATGGAAAAGTGGTGCTTTCTTACAAATGCCTGTTGAGCACTGATAACCCCCACTCCCTTTTTAAAACAAATGAAAATATGGGGGGGGGGTATTTTATTCCTATGCATAACTAACCCCTGCGGGGCAACCTAGATCCCAATATAACCCAACTTAAAAAACGATATATTACCCCCTCACCATTATTTTTAATTTATTTTTTGATAATTAGAGAGGGCAGATTTCAATGCTCAACAATGTATTTTGTATGAAAGCGCAGGATAAGTTGTATGTGAATTTTCTGTGCTTCTCAGCCTATTGTATATGTATATGTACAATGTACATGTTTGAAATAATTGTTGACGATTTAATGTACTAGGGAAGGTCAACTAGATATCATTCCTAGGATTGTATTGTATAATAGTTTAACAATAGAGTTTTTACTTTAGTTAGCCTCGTACTCAACTGTGATTCTTTAATAATTTCTAGACCTTAGAAACCACAATTTTGGTCAACAAGCAGGAAATTTGGTTTGACGGGGGAAAAAAATTTCGCGATGTGTTTATAATTTCCCACGTAAAAATAATGCTTTACCGCCTAAAATTGCTCAAAAAGAATACTTTAATTATTAATTTAATCAATAATTACACAGCACCTTTCTCTCGCCCAATAAAGCTGGTTGTATTTTTATCTCTTCTCATTTCTCAAAGAGGTGGTCAACTATCTAAACATAAAACTTACCAAGCACCAACGAATAAGAAATCGTTTTTGCTGTTTACAAAATGTTAATGTGTTTAAGATTTTGTACTTAAATCTTTACTCAATTTTTAATAATGTTAGATTGATCGAACATGCAAAAAAAAACTTGAATATCAAGATTTTAATTTTTAAAGCGTAGCTTTTCTTAAGATTAGTTCGCATGCTGGACAAAATTTTATTAGTGAGAGTATGAAAGGCATTTTATAATATTACATCCAGCACAGTTTTTTTTACAATTCTGACACAGTGGCGTGCACAGGATTTTGACAAGTACCTGTATAGACTAGAAAACACACACATGCACACGCACAAACACTTTGGGTTATTTACAGTTTACACTAATCTTTATTATTCCTTAACAACAGTTAATTGTTTTTTTTCTGTATTACAGATACTTTATATGTTGTCAAATGATTGTTGTTTCGTTACTTATGGATTTTGTTATTTTGGTTTAATTAAAATGCATACACTTAGATATCAGTGTGCATTAACTTCCGCATATGTTTGACATTATCATATTATTACAAAACAGCACAAACGGTCCCTTTATCTTAATCTAACTTCTATGATTAAACTTAAACAAAACACCTCTTATTTGTTTGATTACAAATAAGACACCCAATGGTGATGTGATAATAAGCAAAAATTATGCACATCCACATAATGATTCATTTTACCAAGAGATACAATAGCTAAATAAACAAGAAGGGATGTTTAATAAAGGGGAAAGGTAGTTACTGTTATTGCAATAATATGCGATTTTTTGGTAAAGTGATACATATGCGGAGAGTAATGCACACATGATAAAAGTATACTTCAATACAGGGAGGGAGAGGACATTGGGCTGTTTATTAAACTAGTCCCCAAAGTTTTATCATAACGTTTTTTCATTCATTGGCTTAACAACTTTGGTGACTTTTATTTAAGTTTGATTGGTTGATTCATTAGGTTGAGTGTCCAAACATTTCAGCCACTAGTTGTGATCTATTTTGTCATTTTGTGTATTATCATTGGGTATGTACATAAATTTATTGAAAATTGTCTAATCCCTTTAGATCCCTGACTTAAATATCTAGTCAGAACTAGGAAAGATATTTTTTGCACAAACAGGATTTGCACAGTGAACTGACTACCTATTATAACAAGGATAACAACATTCATAGATTTGCACACTCAACTGACTACTTTAACTGTTATAACAAGGATAACAACATACATAGATTTGCACACTCAACTGACTACCTGTTATAACAAGGATAACAACATTCATAGATTTGCACACTCAACTGACTACCTGTTATAACAAGGATAACAACATACATAGATTTGCACACTCAACTGACTACCTGTTATAACAAGGATGATAGCACAAATAGAAGCAGAGCAATATGCATAATTTTAATACCGCGCTTTAAATATTGTAGTATCATAATACTCAGAAGTTTAAGCAAATAATCTTTTAAAATTTACTTAAAATTCAGGTTGCTTATTTAATTCATGCTTAACGGTTACATGAGTTAATGTAAGACAAATTACATGCAGATAATATGTCAGCCCTACCCACTTTTAATTTATTCCCCCCCCCACAACCCCATTTTTTATTTCAGTTTAAAAAAAAATTAATTAATTTTTTTTTCTGTGGGGGGTAATTTATAGAGGCGATTTCTCTTGGGAGGTTGGTGGTACCCTCCCCCAAAATAGTTATAATCCCTTCAGCGACCTATGAGAAGCTAACCTGTTTAGGAGAACCCGATCGGTTCAGTGGTTGGCAAGATCCTTCGGTACAGACAAACAGACACACGGACAGACAAACACACATCCTGTTACTTTATTATAAGGATTGTCGAAACTTGATTTGAAAGTCAACATTATTCTAGTAGTTTTTACAGGGTTAAGGAAAAATGCATAGAAATATTGTTTCAAACTAAATTATGATTAAATTAATGATACTAAATATCTTCAGGCAAAAATATGTCCATTTTCTATCCATCTATCTACCCATTTGCTATCTAACCATAAATTTTCAGGATAGAAATTAATTCTAGATCCGGTCAAGAAGGTCATAAGTTTGATTCTCAAGGTCAAAGATTATAAGTTGTATAAAGATTTAGGATATCAATAATTTTGAGTTTGAATATTTTATTATTAATTCTCTTTTTATATGTACTTTTTAAATATCCTAAAGAATAAGATAATCAATAATAAATCGATGTAAATCCAAATGATGACAAACAAAATTTTCCCTTTTGTAGATTGAAATTGTTGATTGAAAAGTTTGGACACTGCATGGTTGAACCAACCAATTAAGATTTTTTATGACTCAAAGTTTTAAGGACAACGTAAACGTGTTCATAAATTTATGTACAAGAATAATTTACATTCCAATGTCTAAACAGGAGATTATTTTTGACTGGCAAAATGTTTTTTTTTCATTTCTCAGTGACATCTCCCTGTAATTCAATGCCCTTGGATTAAATTGTCCTTGGACCCTTTTTAGATTCACAATCGCAAATTTTTGTCCTAATTTATGTGAATTTTTTTACGTTTTTTTCGTCGCAAAATTCCCAGGACCTCTAGTGGAGACTAATAGTGTGTACTTTATTTTGGTAGAATTGATAAATCATTTAAAATCATACAATGTCGACGTAAATATCATTAAAATCTGTGCTTTTACAGTTAATATAAATGTCATTATTAACCACTTTTATTGATGACCATCTAATTCTATCCTATCATAAAAAGTATTAAAGTTTTTATTCTTAAAATATTTCTCTAACCACTAAAATGGTAAAGATTTTTTTATTTTAGGAAAGTTTGTCTTTAAGCTATTTATGTTATTGGGTGAAATTATCTCTATTGAAGAAAAATTATAGTAGACTTTTGGAGACATAAAAGCTTTCTTCGAGTTATATATTACTTAAATAGCAAACATAATGTTAGAGTAGGTTAATCGACCTGATTTGGCCAAAAAATAAATGTCATTTTTATTACAGTCGGCTACTTTGTAAAGGTCCTGGATATTTGGTAATTTTTTTGTACTTCAGAATATAATATACATATATTATACCTTTAAACACATACTTTTAGAATCTTTTAATAAAAACAAAGACGCAAATAAAGCACATCAAAAGTTTTTATCAACTAACTTACAAAATTGAATTGTTCAGAATTGCCAACTTAAATAATATAGAAATATTAAAAGAAAACTTGGTGCTTTTTCAAAAATGGCTTTTTGGTCACTAATACAAACTAACCCCCCACCCCTGCACTTGTCTTGAAATAAGTTGAAAATTAAGAGAGGAGTTAGTTTTGTTTCCTATACTTAACCCATTCGGGGCACCCTAACAATACATGGCTACTCAGTACCTCAAATAACCTAACCTACCCTAAACTAAATTAATAAACAACTAAGCGAAAAACTACCCCATCTCTTATTTTTAATTTTTACAAAAATAGAAGGGGGGGTTCAGTGGTTCTAAAGAGATACTTTATGTGATAAGAAACTGAAACATATACTAATACATACACAAACTGAGGGAAGTTAAGCTTTTTGGAACACGCTTTTTGTGTTAAAAATAAAATGATTTAAAATAAATGTGAGCAATTAAATTTGAACTGAGGACGATTTCTAAGCTGTTGTCTTACAATAATATAACAGATCATCAATTCTTTCTTAACAGGAAAGTCTATTGTAATACTATAAGGTTGAACTTCTATAGGAACAATCTAGTTAATTTACAAGTATTTGTTAAGTCAATTTGAGCAATAAAATTTAAGGACTTAAAATTTTATCTGTCCATCCATCTGTCTATCCACATTTTTGTATGTCTGTACATTTAATTTGATTACCTATCTGTATATAACTATATTCCTTTACTAATTTCTAACAATATTTCTAACCATTTTATTTCTACAATGTACATCTATCAATTTATTTCTTTTTTTTATCAATGTTTTTATCTACTAGCAGCTCCCCCCCAAGCACATACGGACTCCAAAACCATCCCGTTAAAAAAAGCAAAAATAAATCGACTCAGCAGTTATAGAAATCTCAAGCTTCAAAACCTTATTACTTACTGTAATACGATTTCAATATAGATACTTTTCATTTATCTATTCATCTAAAAAAATGAAAAAGAAATTATTTTCAATCTTGTTAGATTTCTTTGAATGACGTCATGTCTAACAATATTCTGTAAACGTTTTCATAAAACTATTCTTACCGTCAAAACTATTAGCATTTTATCCATATGAATTTGAAAGGTATATGGATTTATTGAAAAGTGATCGTGGCTGATATAATATTGGCATTCTGTTAAAATTGGTATGTTTAATATTTTTTACATTTGGTCAACGGTACAGGGTTTTCAAGATTTTTTTCCTTTCTTATTTTTTTACCCTCTTTCCTTTTCCCTTTCTCTCTTTGTATCTATCTATTACCAGATAGTAGAACAGATACTAGAAAGATTTTAGATATGAATTCCATTCTCCATATGCATCACATCATCAAATAATGAAAATTGTAAATTATTACAACAGCACAAACTTTTCTTAGTCTTCACTTTCATCGTTAGACTAGACACCCCTTTAATTTATTTGCTATTGTGTCTTTCTTTGAGAATTTTATCCTATGAGGTAGTGATTTTTTTCTTCCTATTTCCTATCCCCGTCCCTGTGACCCCAGAGAGATTCTTAAACTTGAACACGAAGCCTTGACCCAAAAATCTGCCATGTATGGAGCTGGGTCTAAGGACTAGCGAACTCTGCAGCGTGACTGCACAATAACAGACCAACTTAGCCATTAATTCTATTGTCATAATACGATATTTTATACTTATAGGGTTTCAATGTATGTGTAGATAGGTAGCAGGGAGAAAGCAACACGTATAAATCTTAGTCTGACATCCTTCTATACAAAAATTCTTTTTCGTTAAAATAGAATATACCTCTAACCATTAAAAAAAGCTTTAAAAATGACTGTGATTTAAATTATTGATAAAAATATGTCATGCTTTGACTGCAAGTCCTAATTTTTAATGAATTAGGCCCGTTAATGGACAAAGGTATTCCTCCCATTCTAACTATTAATGTCAGATAAAGCAGTATTAGGTACCTTTTTAACGTCCCTATTATGATGCCAATACCAGGATTTTTTCAAAGTCATAAAACTTACGCGTTATGAAGTTTCTTTTTGTTATATCTTTTAGTAATGCTATTTGAAAGATCTTGTATAGCATAATTTACTTTTCTTATTTTCTTTAATGTAGGCATATAGACAGATGGATAGACAGATACCAAGAAAGTAGATAGATAGTGTTGGTATAAAATTAGGCAGATTACGCACCCACCGAGGGTGCTTTAACAATACCTCAAAAATTTAAAAAAATAGCATCAATGTTCAAGCTATAAATCCAACATAAACTTAATTCTATTTTTAAAATTATTTTAATAAACTTTATTCTTTTTAGTCATGTTCTAATAACCATTTATATTTTTTTAAAGTAGTTGCTGTTTTAAAATACTGTCTATATTGTTAGGACACTTAAGCGCCCAAAAATACACACACACACATGCTTGAGTGCTTAAGCACACTTCTCTTTAAAGATCCTGGTTTCTAAATTCTTGTAAAGACAATTGTAAGACACCACGAAAGCAGGCTATTTTAAGCGATAATTCTACTGTCAAATTTAATACCACAACCATTTTAGAACCATATTATCTAAAGCAAACACTTGGTGAATGGTCAAAGAAAACAAATACTCCACTATCTATCTGTCTATCCTGTTGGCTACCTAGCTAGCTATCTGTCTATCCTGCTGGCTACCTAGCTAGCTATCTGTCTGTATATCTTGTTAAATAAAACAAATAGACAAACCTACCCACTTGAGACAAGGCCCCTGCAGGGTTAGGGCACCAAGTACTTAGGACTGTTTGAGACAAAATATATATAGTTTTCTGCTATTTAAAACATTACATGTAAAGATTATTGTATAAGCTTCTAAAGACAAACGAACAAGAACAATAATAGAATGGTTATGAATCTTAGTTTTTTAAAATTAATAGACTTACCTTACTACTTACCTTAAATAGAAGCACTGAAATTACAAGCTTCAAAAATCATGTCCAATTGTTAAATGAATTACAAATTAAAAAGATCAAACCAAAATAATGTAAAAACAGACAACAAAACGTAATATATACAGAGTTGCTACGCCCTATATATTCTAGCTTAATCATGAAAAAAATTTATAAAAGGTTTAAATCAGATAGGACAACTCTAAAATGGATAATATACCCGAACGTTCAAACTGACACATCTTAAAGACAGAAAATAAAGGCTTTAAATATGAAACTGTAATTTTAATTTGAAAAGTTGAGGCATAGCAGTTTTTTCAGTTTACATATCTCCCACCCCGACCCCTACTTGAGTTTATTTACCTAGGAAACGATATTTACAAACAAACCCACTTTTTTACCCTCTTGGCCAATTCTGTTTTTCAAGCGAAGCTTTTTTACATTTATGATCGGTCTTTACGTCTCATTGTCAATTTCTAAATGACGTATAACTCTGACTGTTAATTTAGATATGTTACAATAGTTCTAGCGACTTAAACGTTATAAACATTTTAGAAATAATCTATTACAAATAAGAAAGTAGTTTTAATACACGCGCTGATTTAGATATTTTGTTTTAACAGAAGCTCTTTCATTCTACACATGTTGATGTTCGATTGTCCGACTGTCTTCTTGGTTGAACTTTTATGGATGTTACCATCCTTGAGTTTTTGTGCATTTGTGGTTCATTTGTAACTGCATTAATACCTCGTAAATGCAAAGATAAAAAAATGTATAGATACGTTTCAAAGTCTAACGATTCATTCGAATCCATATCTAGCTTTCTACAAAAATAAAAATGTACAATCATAAGATTAAAACCAGTTTTTTTAGCCCGTGCCTTTGGCATCTCGGGGCTAAAAAAACTGGTTTTAATCTTATAATTGTACATTCTATATCCGCAAGAAATAACTATTCCTTCTTTTTCAACGGAATCAAACCAGAAAGAAAGAATCATGCCTTTCATCATTAACATCTATTTAATTTTTTGGCTGATTTGTAAGAGATGATCACTTTTAATAATTAAATTTTGTATATGGTGATTACAATGACAATTAGGCACAGTAATATAAGCGTAGCAGCGTAAGCATATTTATAACAAAAAAGTATTTTCTTTTTTTAAAACTTCATATTTTATTTTCAATGTTAAAAGTGCTTTCACTCAGTCTACAAGTTATTTAGTTGCGCGCATATGAACGTTGGCATCCTTCTTTGTCTGTCCTTTCTTTGTCTGTCTTTTCTTTGTCTGTCCTTTCTTTGTCTGTCCTTTCTTTGTCTGTCCTTTCGTCCGTGTCAGTCAACAAGTCTATAACAGTATGGGGAGAACTGTAATTTTCTCGTCACCTATCTAGAAAAGACTGCAGACTTATTCTGGAAACGGTATCCTATATCAAAGAGCATCCAGCAAACACTTACTTGGTCAGTCAGTCTGACGGTCATGCTACTTTATAATTTACACAGATACTCTCTCTTTTTTTATGACCACAACACATTTGCTTTATAACCCACTTTGTCCGTTTGTCAATCCACGATTTTTGTGCTTCGCCGCTTTTAGATACTGCCATTCTTGTTTAAAGTGTTAATATGTGAGAAAAAGGGGATAGGATTGCCATTAAACTTTGCCCTCGCACAGCTGAAATTGCTTTAGCGAGAATTAAAAAAAAATTACTATTCCGCGGCTTCGAAACCAATTAATATCTGCTAGATTAGAACTGGTTCTCAGCCATACTGAAAAATCATGTTTAGCATCGCATTAAAAGTAAATTTCCCAAAAATATTAAAAAAGATTAATACCAGTTTTTCTAATGCTGGTTTATACTACCAAATCAAGATTTTAACAAAAAAATTACAAATTTTCTTACTCAAAAGAAGTGAAAACGTTTTCATTAAACATTAGGGGTCAGTATAATTATAAGTCCGATGTAGCATTTTATTTTGTTGAGATTCTCTTTTTTCTTTTTTTCTATTGTACTTTGATAATTATTTTATGCATGTAGGTCAAAAAGTTTATTTTTTGAGTAGAGGTAATTTCTATTTGTATGTGTGTAAATAGTGGTTTAACTTTTGTGTGTAGAAAGTATTTTCAGTGTGGGTGTGTGTATGAGCTTAACTTGTGAGTATTGTGTAAAATTTAGTTTGCTCTGTGCAGTGTAGTGAGGCAATTGAGTGGGTTACTATTGGCTAGAGTGTATTTTCAGTGTTTATAAAAATATTAGTCGCTTGTAGGATTCATACATTTATCTGCAACTGTTAAAATTAGATAGCTAAAATTTCATTTAAAGATTCTTATGATTAATTGCTTGCATTGTTCATCATTGTATATGTTAAAGAGTCCACTAAAACAAACAGAAATTCACCAACAACACAACTGATTTAAAATCTTAAATTGCAAGTAATGTTAAAGAGCATATCGAAATGTAAATCAAAGTGTACAATTATCAACGGAAGTTCTTCACTGATTTTAAAGACTACGATCTGAAACAATAGTAATATATAGAAAAGAGAATATAGTTTCTACTCAAGTAAAAAATTAAATCATTCCCAACTGTAAAATATCCATTAAACTTAACAAAATTCAACTTATAACCCCCACTAGTGTAAAAGTTTGAAATCCCAAATTGATTTTGAAAGGTTTGTATTGGAAATATTGGAGAGGATTATTGGCAGTTTTA
>LS057119.1:0-11311 GCA_900241095.1 Acartia tonsa
AATTTCCTAAATAATTTTTATTTTTACATCTCATTTTTTTTTTCTTTTGTAATTTTAATTATCTGTATCCCCCCGCCTCCACCCCCCCCCCCCTTCCCAAAAAAAAGGAAGAATCTTATAAAAATTTAATTGTGCAACTTACATGAAGATAGATTGTATCCTTCATAAATATTTTATTTCTCAATTCAAATAAAAACAGATGGTCAGAACTGAGGGGGAATTTATATATTCAAATCTTAAAATCAGGACAAGACAGCCGTCAAAAAGATGACATTTTTCGCGGATAAATTTGCGGAGATGATTTTTTAATTTTTAATTTACAAATCAACATTTTTTCTTATACTGTCAACGAGTGGCGTTTTAACCAATTCACAAGGGGATGTAAAGGTGGAAGGTAGGCATTCCAAATTTTAATTCAATGGGGGAGGAGGTGACCCTTCTTCCGCTGGCAATTACTGGTGGAATTTTTGCGGCTGCTAAATCCTGAAAATACATGAAGAAAATACTCAACTTTTTATTTTGAATATGTTTATTTTTGAATAAACTTTGATGGAGTTTTTGTTGGGGAAAATCTTTTTCTTGTAAAAATGTGTCAATAATAAAATTATTTTATTTTAGAGTTGGCAAAAAGAAATATCATATAAAGCTTCATATAGATTGTATTAACAATAATATTAAGTCAGTGATTTCCATATGTTATTCCGCAACATCGAGTTTATACAAAAAAAAACAGTAAAGTATTATCCAGAAATTTTTAGCAAGTTTTTCAGTATATACCTTTCTCATTAGATAGATAGGTTTTTTTTATATTTTGTGTTTTTCCTTTAAATGAGTCTCACAAATAAACAAGGATGTCATCATACTTAAGTAGCGAAGCGTAAAAAATCACGGAAAAGTGAGTAATATAGCAGATGTTCAATGGTCATAAAAAAGGATAGCATATCAATAAAAACTGATGGACGGACATACAAAGGAAAATATAGAGCTTCTTCGCTCCTGAAAAAAATACTAAAAGGGTAAACATTGTTATTATACAAAGAATACGTAATTTATATCCATTTCAAGGAGTAAAACAAATCAAAGGAAGAAAAAAACATAAATCTTGCTTAACAAAGAACTTTTCTCTAATTTTCTAAAAAGGAATTTAGTTTTTCTTTCTGTAGTGTATCTTCTCTTTAATTATCTTTGTATCTAAGGTAAAATTTGGTATTTAGAATTTAGTAAAGCCTAATACAGAAGGGGTAATGTAGTTTATCATCATACGTAAAGATTATTTTAAAATGTCAATTTATCTGATGCTTACAAGTTGCTGATTTTGATGCAATTTAACTTTTAGATTAATCTAACTAAATCTACGCTAATTTTTTATTAAATTGTCCTTGTTAGTTTATTACAGGGAGAGACCAGACATTGGGCTGTTTTTTTGCACTAGTCAACAAAGTATTATTATAATATTTTCTTAATCATTGACTTAACAACTTTGGGGCATTTCATTTAACTTTAATTTATTGGTTTATTAAGATAAGCGTACACACGTTTTAACCACTAAGTGTAATCTACAGCAGGGGTAATTTTGTTTAGCATCAATTTATCGACCATTGTCTTATCTCTTTAGATCCTTGCGTTTCTCAGGTTAAATGGTGAATTCTTGTGAAAAGAGAAGAGTATGCTCTTAATTCTAATTGTTCTTTCTTAAAACTTAAAAGAATATATTTTTAGCATTTCTGTACAAAACCAGGTTTGGAGGAAATATTTTTTTTTCAGCATTAACTAAATGGGAGGGACCTTGCACTGTAAATTAGTAAACTAAGTCTTTGAAAAGTTAGGGGATTTTTTTTGTAAATTTGATTTCTAGCATCAATAAGTGTATTATACAGAAGGGTAATTTTGTTTATCATAATTTTGAGTATTTGTCAATTTATGATTCAATGTCTTATTACTTAAGTTTCCTGAAAAAAAATCCACTTTTAGCCTTACTATTCATAGCCTATTTTTCAAGAAAATGTAAAAATTTTAAATCAGTAAAAATTCTGGACCTTCATTGTCATACTCTTTCTTATTTTCTTGTATTGGATATTTAAACCATAATATTAAGCCTTGAACTATAACGTTAAAACAAAATATGCTATTTTTTTCGGCAGCTCTGTTTTAATAAATGTTTGAACAGTTTGCATGAAATGTTTTGGGTTGACACAGGTGTTTTAGTTGGCAACTGTGGTCAAACATTGAGGAAGAATAAGAATTCAGAAAATAAAATTATAATGTTTAGATCATGTTTCATAAACTATTTTCTTTTGTCTTTGTGTAATTTAATTAGATCTTGATTTGTTGGCTTCTACTAGCTAGCAACGTCCAAATTTTAAACCTTCAATTTCAAATCTATAAAAGTATTATTGTAAAGTCAAGTGTCTTTTTCCAAATGTCAAGTGAGGAGACAGAGTTTCCGTGCTCACAAAATTTACTTTATTTACAACTTGACAAATCTCTGTCAATACTACTAGGTTGACAGGTGTTTATATTGGCAGAGATGGCTGAGTTCCCATGCACTAGCTTTATACACTTTTTTTACCACTTGACATATCTCTGTCAATACTACTAGGTTGACAGGTGTTTATATTGGCAGTAAGGACAGAGTTCCCATGCACTAGCTTTATACACTTTCTTTACCACTTGACATATCTCTGTCAATTATACTAGGTTGACAGGTGTTTATATTGGCAGTGGGGACAGAGTTCCCATGCACTAGCTTTATACACTTTCTTTGCCACTTGGCACTGATATTACAAACTTCTTGCTTCAGCCAAGGATTTTACAATCTAAGATTGGGAAGAAATAGAAAAATTTATTTTTCATTTTTATTTCTTTTTCAATTTAACCAACTAAAAAATTAAAAGTTTAAAAAACAAACCATTTTGTATTATTTATGATATTTTTTTTCAATCCTGTTTTATTATTATTCTAATATTTCAATTTTAGGTATATTATCCTAGGCTGTGACACAAGTTTTATTCATTAATAATCCCTGAAGGCCCATAGGCCAACAGCATAGAGTATTTTAGATGAAAGGTTAGGTATTCTTATGTCTTTATAAGCAGTAACCAAAACAAATTTTATAAAAAGATTTATATATATTTTTTTAAGCATTTATTTTTTCCCAACTTTGTTTTACTATTTTTTAAGAAAAATTAATTTTTCAGCTGATTACCTAATCATTTTAAAGTAAATTAAAAGATAAATCATTTAGGTAAAAACTTGCAAATGTTAAATTATTTAAAAGTTTGTTAGTATTGCTGAGTTATGATAATTCTATACTTTAAAACAAACTTTTCATAGCAATGAACTACTTTAGTATTTCCTTATTAAAATAATAAAGCAGAAAAATTAAAATTTGACCTAACAAGCGCATTTGATACTTTCCATACTTTGATTATGGCTGAACTTGGAAACCCAGAGTTTGTGCTAATTAAAAGTGAAAATAGTACATGGGTATTTTGATATAATTGAATTAATTAAAATATAGGCACATGAACTGTGTATGGTAAAAAATACATATAAACATACATAAAACTTATACTTTTTTATGCGAACTTCTGTATTTTTAGTAAGTTTTTTTAACAATTTTGTATTCCTAATTGTTGAAAAACAGTATAATAAGTTAAAACAGGTAATATTTACCTGACTTTTCTACAGTTTACAGTTGATATTTGAAATTTTGACATATGGAAACATAAAAAGGTTTGTATATTGAGCAATTGTTCCATAGGATTCTGTTTTGACTTATAATTATAATCCGCCAAAACCTATTACTGGAATTTTTATAAAATTTTATTTTCAACTGTATATTATGAGCTACTTATTTATACTTGAAAAATAAAAATACTTTCATCCATAAAAATGAAGCTCTAAAATAGGAAGAAAAACAAACATTAACACTTGTAGAGATTCAGTACTCAATAACAGTACTCAAAAACAAGGATGAAACCATCTATAAAAACGAAGCTCTAAAATAGTAGGACAAACAAACATTAACTCTTGTATATTGTCAGTACTTAATAAGCAGACTATCAAGTATAAAAAAAAGAATGTAAACTTGTTGCAAAATTGCTTAAATGATATATTTAAAAGACATACTTACATTTTGGTACATCTTTATTATAGAGATGCTGCGCTTTAAAATCTGGCTGATTGGGGTAGAAACAGGCCAAATCAAAATTCTATTGTAAAGGAGTTTATTTAAGATTTATCTCACAAATGGATATAGGATATATGTGGAGTGGATATATTGACAGGGGAAAATTACCTTGCTATTATGGACTTCATTTATTGGTCAGTTCGTTCGTTTTTTTCATTTTTATCCACCTTGCATGCTATTATATTTACTTCAGAACTTAGAAATTTGCATAAGCCAAATTAGTTTTTATCAAATATATACTATACACCCATTCTAAATTATGCCACCTTTAAACATTGCCTTGATGTTGTTCGAGGCAAAATCCTAACATTCCTCCATGCCAACTTTTTCACCGTTTATCTCAATATTACAGATTATAAAATAATATTACACTCTTGTATCTATATCTATCTAGTCTTTCCATCTTTCTTTTTGAAGTCAAAGCTTTCTTAAAATTAGGGTCTGCTTGTCTTTACATCACTTAGTCCTTTTCGTTAATTTAGGCTTGAGTTGGTTGTCCTATCGATTTTAAACTTTGATTGTTGATTCCTGTAACAGTTAGGTGCAATTTAGAAAGCATAGCAATTTTTTAAAGACAACTTTTTGCATAATAATATATTAAGTACATTCTAAAACAGAATCCTGTATTTACGCAGTTTTGCAGTAAGTTTATATACAACTCTATGTATTAATATTCTGCTTTTTAAGTTTTGACATTCTTCAAGTGTTCATGTTCGATTGTTCTACAGTTTTATTTCAGAGCTTCGCTTTCATGGATTTTGTCATCATGGTGTGTTCTAAGATTTTTTCTCGTATTCATTCGAATCCGGTAGATAGGAACCGGTTCTCATCCATACGAAAAAACTATGTGTAGCATCGTATTATATCCAGCTTTCTATGAATATAAAAATGTACAATCATATGATCAAAACCAGTTTCTTTAGCCCGTGCCTTCTATATTCGCGGAAAGCTGTTTATAATACGAGGCGAGAAATAGCTATTCTCCCATTCTAAAAGGAAAACTTATCTCTATATATATGGATTGTTCGTTTGTTGTTACAACTGCTAACACAATTTTTTTTAAAGGGAAAAAGGGAAATGAAAGGCAATAGAAAAATGGAGAATAAACTTTTTTTAAGGAAAGACAAAAATTACCACCTACTTTTACGCATAATCATTCTTGTAGCATCTTGATCTCTCTCTCTCTCTCTCTCTCTCTCTCTTTCTCCAAATGCAAACTCATTGTGTTATAAAAGCTGTATATTTTCAAATGGTTTAGGTTAATGTTAATGTCTATATGAGCTTCTACAACAGTATTAAGAAGTCTAGCACAGTTTTTCAGGGAAGGGAGGAGATCTTAGCAGTAAAATTAATCTACCACCCTTTCTTTACCGCAAATATGTATCAGTCCTCGAATAAAAATTTCTACAAAAAAGAACAGTAAAAGATTCTTTTAGCATCCGTTGTCCTTTTCCTGTATTCTAAAAGTTTTACATTATCTTTTTCTTAAATCTCATAAAAGTTAAAATACTAATTTTAACTGTAAAAAATCCAGTTAATTTATTTATATGGAGAACTTTGAGTTGGGAGCAAAGGATTCGTTCCTTCACCTATGTTCAATTATGGTATTTTTTTGTTTAAAGACAAAAAAATAAGCGGTGTTATTTCTTAAGTTGCGATTTATCCCAAAATTGTTGTAAACCTTTCCAGGACCTTTGAGAAGTTACATCGTAAAGGCGAACCATATCAGTTCAGCGGTCAACGAGATACATGGATACAGACAAACGGACAAACAGACATCGTTCTATTTTGTATTATACTTTATAGATAAATACATATGTAAGTACTGTTGTAATGTCTATATGGGGGACAATTTAAATATTGTGTAGCTAGATGTAAATATTATGCTAATCATATGACAATTTTAAATATTTAAATATTCATTGCAAACACTTACAACTAGTTTTAACAAAAAAAATATGAATAAAATAAAATAAAAATTCTATTTAAAGTACAAAATAGACACATTTATGCAAGGTTCGGCTGCAGCTGCTTTCAAGCAGCTTAAAATGCTTCATCTAACAAATACTAAGGATATAAAGCGGCTAGTTGAGAGAATTAATAGAAGCTGCGGTAATATTTTCAGTATTTCGACGTTAATTTGCAGGACCGAAAATCAGGCAGCAAATCAACCGCGAGTAAGCCTCAAATTTAAACCCGTTTGGATGCTTTAATTTTTTTTTTTTGAAAGTGGGATTTCCATATTTGGGTTAGGTTTAACTTTAGACTTCTATCTGATATTTTAAATTGTGAAAGGTTGATTTCCCGGAGGCGTATAGGCGGCTGCTGATCCCTGTTAATTTGTGACTGTAAAATTTTGTCACATATTGTGAGTTGATTTCGAATACCGAATGATGTTTTAAACCGATAGGACGATTTTTTCATACAAAACATTCTATAAATAGCTCTTTAAATAATAAAGTAAAATTAATGCAAATGTTTAAAATTTGTCCTCAATTTGCTATGATTAATGATGTATATATGCATCTTTGCAACTTTTAAAATGTTTCAATTTTTTATAATAAAATCATTCTATAAATATTCTTAACTTTTTTTTATGTAAAATAAATACCAAGGACAATTAATTCAAGTAGCGATGCAATAACAGTAATAACTTATTATAAGAAATAAATGAATTATATTGCAAATGTTCTAAAAAATCACGAAACCTTACATATATTGTAGCTAGACTGACAGACCGATGGACCAAGTACATTGTATATTGGATCTTCATTGGAACATGGATCTAAAACTTTCCGCTGTCTAACTTGAATAGCAGCTGCTTAATTCACGTCTATTATACGATGTTATACATAATTTTTCAGAATAGCTAAGAATCAGTTCGGATATTAATTGGTTTCAAAGCCGTACTGGAAAATTACAGAAAAGCTTTGTTTTAACATATGAAGAATATTGATTTAATTTATTTATTTATCTATTGAGTTTATTTGTTTATTTATTGAAACAATATGGCTTTATTAACGCTAAACATATGTGCACTTTCTTTCCCCATTTAAAGTTGTGCATTGACATCCGCATAAATTTAAACACCATACATATCCAAACTCTGGCATTTGGTCAATATATAATGATATCAAATAAAGGTGTTTATTGACGTCCAATGGGGAGCGGGGTAAAGGGGTGTTTATCCCCCTCAACTTTTAAAACCCCTTATTTTACCCCTCTCAAAACTATAAAAAAATACATAAAAAGCTTAGATATCCCTACATAAAGATATTCTAATGATATTATGTTTATATTAATATATAAAAAATAGCAAATAAATTAGGATAGGGGGGAGTTGTATTTATTTGAAAAAGCTAGAATATGCGACTGTACTAATATGCGCATTGCGCGGAATTGAATACACACTCTGCAGTATGTCAAACTAAGCATGTTAAATAAATATTCTTTTTGCTAGTAATTTTTACAAAAGATGTATTTTCAAGATCTAACAAGTATAGTTATTTCCATAATTTTAAAACAATCAAAAGTTATAAAAATCTTTTAGTTAAATAAGTAGTAAGATTTCGTTTACTGAACTGAGTGAGTTCTCAAAGCTTTTCATAGGTATTTTGGTGGTTTTAGAGTATTTTAATTTGATTTGGGGATGATTTTAGGCTTTTCCTACCTCTTCGAATACAGAGCCAATAGATACTAGGTGCCCAACCAATAGCCTAACAAAAGAATACTTCAGATAAGACAATTTTGAGGTTTTAAAGACATTATTATTATATTACTAATTAAAACATTGCGTTTTACTTTTGAATATCATTAAATAAATTAGTACATTAACGTCATTAGGGGTAGACAGACCTAAGGACTTAACTTCCTTATAAGGTGCTGGGTTTTTAAAAGTCTCATAAACTTGTATCTAAAGACACTACTAACCATTCAGATTTAGAAAAGAACAGACAAACAAACATTAATTATAAAAAGCTTTACAGATTTCTCTCCCCCCACAATTTTTATGAAGACATTATGTAACTACTTTTTATGGAAATATTATAAATCTCAAATCAACTTTTATAACATATGGATAAAGTGTGACATTTTTTGAAAATCCATTGAAAAAATAACAAATTAAGGTACTTTTTAGAGGCTTAGCTATTCTATAATTAGGATTTACCCGTTCTCCATACGTCTGCTCATTTAGTCACAACGTATAAAGCTCTTAATGTTTCGTTATTTAAATTTAAAGTTTGATTATTCTAAATTTTACCCTTGTAAATAACAACAAACTGTTCTTTTCTTGTCTATGTTTTTAACTTTAAATGCTGTGCTACTCATGTGTAAATTTGTCATTGTTTAAAATAAAAGCTGCACATCTCGGGTAAGGGTAATATGGGGTAATATGATGGTCTATTTTATTTGCTTTTAAAAATATTCATCCATGGTTTTTAAATCCTACTAAAATAATCCCCCATCTTCTTGATGTTTTTAACATGTTGATATAGGTATGATTTATGAACCCCGTAGGGATTATACACCCCTAACCATAGATTTAGGGATATATAAATAAAACAAATTCTTTCGTAGAGAAGCTGCCGACACGAAACAAACAAAAAACATACGCACTATAGTAAGATAAAAAATAATTTCAAGAAAATAAATTGAACTATACCTAAACTCTGTTAACTTTTAAGTTGCTTACTACACAAAATCTTTTTTCCTTTAAGTAAGGAGGAAAAATATCTTATTATTTTATCAAGTTACGTTGTTTCTTTAGCATTGGTTATTTTTTGTGGCAAAGTATTCCTAAAACTCTTCCAGTTTGTCATTGACGCTATAAAAATGGCAAATGTGATTTGAGATATACATATATGTACTGCTGAAATGTGTTATAGGGAGATAACTCAAACAAATGAGAATCTATTCAGGGAGGGAGGGGACATTGGACTGTAAATCTCATTGATACACATTGGTATCTTATTCGTTTGCTCAAAAAATTTTGGTACTTTTAGATATTGTTTGTTTTTATAATCTAGTAGTGTCCAAACTTATCATTAATAATGTTTCATCTACAAAAGGGGTAATTTTGTTTACCATCATAAGGGATGTACATTTTTCGTCCTTTGTCTTATACCTTACTTACTATACAGACGAGTCAAATTTACAGACTGTTATTGCTGCGCTACGTATGAACAAAATGGTTCTGGGATTGATGATGAATACATAGTCGGGCTAAATTGAATTACAATGTAGTAGAGAGAGAGAGAGAGAAAACTTCTACAAAAGTATGATGTGCATTCACTGCCGCACATGTATTAATCCATTCGTCAAATCACGAGAATGGCAAATTATTAAAGCATTAATTTTTAATAGAACAATAATTATAAATGAATTTAATAATTATTATATACAAAAATATATACAGTCATATTTTTAATATGGTAATTTTCTTCTCAAATGGCAATTTCCTAAGGGGTATGAATTTTGCAATAATGTGTAGTCACACATTGTTTTCATACAGGACATTAAAGTAAGACAAACAAAATTATAGTAAATAATAGATGCAAAATAATATTAAACATCCATGGATATATTAAAACTTTGATCTTACACCAGATTTTCAAGTTTATTTTCATAAAGTGAAACACGCAGTGGGCTACCCCCCTTTTACCACATTCCCTTCCTTGTACTAGATGAACAAAATGACCAATAAATGAGTTCAAAGTTAGCAGGCCAAATTTACGACATTTGCCCTGTCATATTATCAAAATATATTCTACAATATTTAAACCGTTCTTGAAAATTTGTTATTGCTATTTTGCAAATATGAAAAATATGCAGAAATGAAGACACTCCACAAAAGTTTTGATCAAGTGTGTAAAGAAAACAAATTTTATGTATTCATTCTTATTTTGGAAAAGAACCAATACTCCCCCAACCCCCTCCTCTCTGATTAAACTATCCATCCTGGATGTTTGGTATCAATGGATGTAGAATAAACGTGTACATTATGACAGGAGAAAAATTGTTGTCAATTTAGCTTGCTACTTTCCCTGTCATTTAGTAGTCGGACTGATCATCCATTATGAGGGGGAGGAAATAGGTTAAGGGGGGAGGAGATTGTCATTTTAGTCTGATAGAAGGTTCATTTTATTAGAGAATATGAATATCTGGTGTAAGATCCAAATAATGATAAATCTATTTAGGTATTGACATAAAATTACAATGATTAATGTCTTAATCAAATAAACCCATAAAAACTAATTGTATTTTTTATTATGCTGTTCTTATGTTCATAAAATAACAGCACAATAACTTATAGGAAATATATCAATTGTGAAAATTATCGACAATAAGACATTAAATTGACCAAAGGGAAAATTATATCGACATGATTTTAAAGCAAGTTTGATTGCAGTAGATTTAGGTTTTTAGTTGTAATGCTCTCATAGTCATAAATGCTTATTAGTTATAAAGTTGATGTAGAAATAAATCAAATTAGCTTATTCAGTAAGATGTCATCTATGACCACTTTTAGTTGACATTGGACATTCAAATGATATAGGAATGGTTATTGGATATACGTAGATAAAATTTCAAAGGATGGGGTAAAGTGGGTGAAACCGGGGAATCATTATTTTTTCATCTAAACAAATATACTGTAACAAAAATGTGGGGTTTATTTGCCTCTATATACTTGGCTTAAAGGGGATTTTGTAAAATTTCTCCATATGAAGGAAAAGTTTTCAACTATTATGGTGGGGCTATTATTGTTTATTTGCAATTCTGAAATTTATGTAAAGTCTAATTTCTGCAACCTCTCAGATAGAAAGTCAGCGAAGATTTAAAACTTTTTAAAAAGGATTTCGTAATTTTCTTTGTGTTTTTTTTTGCATGTTCTCTCTCTTTCTTTCTTTGTTATAATTGGACACTTCATATCTTTTTTGTCCTTCGCTATTGATGTCATCCTTGTTGTTATACATATGGGTTAAAATCGAAATCTTCCTTTTAGTACTCCTATTTTTAAAAGCGAAGCTTTTCTGTAATTAGGGTCGGTCCGTCCGTACGTCCGTCCGTAACGGATAGCTTTTTTCGCTAATTTAGGCATGTTAGAATTGTCCTATTGAT
>LS057120.1:0-11308 GCA_900241095.1 Acartia tonsa
TTATTTTTTTTTAACCCAAAACGGCTATTTAATTCTGGTTTTTAGGCAACGGTAAAATACGTTCCCCCAACCCCCCCCCCCCCCAAATAAACATAAAAAAACAGACAGATATTCCACAATGTTTATACATATATAGATAGTAACAAATATATATCAAACTTGCATTGAAATTTGGGATTCCCCTAATTTAAATTTACAGCACATTGCCACATAGTAACAAGTGGCTTTGTATTTTTTCAACTCTAACGGTTAATACAAAATATTGTAAGTAATGCTTTTAAAATTCTTTTTAGGCGTATTTTTTTCCATAGGTAGGGTCGGTATGTATGTCCGTTACGGTTAGCTCATATCGTTAATTTATCCATTTCAAACTTTATTGAAAATAATTTTGTATGTTATTCAATTATCATATTTATCTTACTTTTAGAATATTGATTTCTATAAGCAAGTTCAAAAAGTAAGTATGTTTCAAACAGTTTCATCTAAATATATAGGCAGTTTTGCAACTTACTTACAATTTTGTTTAGGCTTATTAATTTATTTTTTGCTTATTGAGATTTGACACTCCATATACAAGTGTTAATATTTATTTGTCCTACTGTTTCAAAGATTTGCTTTTATGATGGTTTGGTCATCCTTGTATGTTTGTAATTTCAAAACTTTTTTCTATTTTCTATCTATCATAAAATCAAAGAATAGACATTGACATATTATATTAAAGCGAAGCTATTATATCAATAAGTTTGACAAACAACTATTAACAAATGACAGCATTTAGGTAAACTTCTTGTCAAAATTCCCATCAATATGGAGTATAAACCTTGTTATAGTGAAACAGAATCTCTGTATGTGTGTCTATTTGTGTGTACTGAAGGTTTTCCTTTACAGGGTAGCTTCTCTAAGGTCCTGAAAAGGTTTATAACTATTTTGCGAGAGGGTACCGGCTAGTCAGAATACAGTAAAGGAACATACTTTCATTTTTAAGATTTGATTATAGAGATGCCTCGCTAATAATAGTGTACCTTGTTATATTATCCAAATGAACCATTATTCCAACAAGGTTGACAACATCCATAAAAGCGAAGCACTGAAACGAAAGGCCAAACGGACATTAACACTTGTATAGTGTCAGAACTGAATAATCAGAATATAAATATTTAAGAGTCGAAGCAAAATTGTAAGTAAATTTGTTGAAAAACTGCTTGATACAGAATAATATTTATGGACATACTTACATTTTTAGGACTTGATGTTAGAGTTGCTTCGCTTATACGATTGTACTTTGTTGTCCCAGGAATCTTTATACCAAAAATCACATCTCTCGGAATATTAGATCACATAAAAATTTGTTGTTAAAAAAGTAAAAAAAATTATTATGTTTAAAATGGACGTAAGGACATTCTGGTAATGATTATAGAGTTGCTACGCTTTCTAAATTGTAACTAACTACTACAGGAATCACCATGCAAAGTTTTAAATCGATAGGACAATTCTAACATGCCTAAATTAACGAAAAAACTATCCGTTACGGACGGACGAACGGACGGACCGACCCTAATTATAGAAAAGCTTCGCTTTTAAAAACTGTAAGGGTAAAAAAATAGCGTCCCTGCTCACTGGTTAGGCAAAATTGTTTTTGTAATAAATTCTCCAAAATCACATAAAAAATCTACAAAAATGAAATAAAATCTTATGTTAATAACCCTTTGATGATTTTATTTAATTTCTGTAATTTTTTATGCGTTTTTGGAGGATTTTTCACAATAACAATTTTTAAGAATCCGCCTCAGTTTATAGTTGCATTTATAATTTTTAATCTGTTTTGATAAAGAATAATTATGGGCATCCATGACCAAAGTTTGGTTTTGATTTAAAACAAGAAGGTCGAGATTTTAATTTATTTTTAAAAGCTAACGTCAGTGGGTTATATAAAGCTCAACTGCGCAGAGAATAGAACACGTTTTCAAAAACGAGTCATTACTTACATCATCTCTTAATTCCTTAAAACTTTACAATACAAGAAAAGAGAAACTTTTTTTAATGTTTCCATGACGAGCAGTTTATTCCTAAATAGTTGGATCAGATGCAGTTAACGGTATAATGTTCCTGGGAACGAGTACTTCCAAAATTCTACGAACTTCAAAGGCTGCTAGCTGCCAAACCGCAAAACTTACGTACATCCCGCGCTAAATGTTTTATTACTCCTTTATTATTAAAGCTATCTTAGTAAAATAAAAGGATTTTTGACAGTCAGCAATCTTAGTCATTTCAGAATATTTATAGAACTTCTTATGTCGCTTATAACGATTTATGGGCATATAACGTTCAGACATATTGCAGCATGGATATAAAGTGATAAGACAATAGCCAATAAATTAATGGACATTCCCAAAGATAATACACAAAATTACCCCTATTTAGCGTTAGATTAGTAGTTGAAACGTTTGAACACTCAACTTAATAATCCAACCAATCAAAGTTCACTAACGTTTCCAAGTTAATATGCTAACAAATAATAAACACTCATATAAAACTTTGGGAACTAGTGTAATATATAGCCCATTGTCTTCTCTCTCTCTGTATAGCAGCCTCCTAGATTGATAAATTTTTGGAGGTAATCTATCCGAGGAACTGTAAACTGCATCTGATCCAAATATTTAATATCATTTTCTACAGAAAAGACAATCAATACAAAACTAATAAAATCAATTGTTTAGGGTTTTAATATTAGTAATATTATAGATTCTTAGATGTTAGGATGCATTGTAAATAGCCTTTACTTTATATTTATACATAATAGAGGCCTCTAGGAGCACTGAAAGAGGGAGAGTTTAGATAACACATTTTTTATTTTAGATTTTAAAAAGTAAGAAAATTTTCTTTTTTAGGCGGAAGTTAGACCCTCCAATTTTAATTTTAGTTTTTTAAAAAATTCGGGGCAGGTCATTTTTTTCTAGGGGCGTTATGTCTTTGGAAGATGAAGGTACCCTCCCCCACTTTAGTTACAAACCTTCCCAGGACCTATGTGAAGTTACCCTGTAAATGAGAACCCTTTCGGTTCAGCGGTTAGAGAGATCCTTTGCTACAGACAAAAAAAGCTTACTACTTTATATGATAGGATAGGATATTTGTATTTTTATGACCTACAGAAGCAGGAAAATTGCCAATTTCCCTTGTTGAGCACGGACCTCCCCCGCCCCACCCTTATTTCAAAAACAAATTTAAGAGTCACATTTTGATTGTTAGTTTATTAGATTAGCCTTTAGCTAGGTTAGGTTATAACGGGTACTGGATAGCTGCAGGGATTATCTTTGAAACACCTTGCTTCCACCAGAGATGCTGAAGGCACGGGCCAAAAAAAACTGATTTTAACCTTATGATTGTATATTTTTATATTCGTAGAAAACTGGATATAATAAAATGCTAGACATAATTTTTTCGTATGGAGGAGAACCAGTTCTAATACACCGAATATATATTGTTTTCAAATGAATACAAGAAACGTACGCGTTTAGCAAAACGACATCATACACCTTCACCTTCTTCACATTGTAAACTGAATCATTTAATCCCTATTCAGTACAATATTACAAGTATGCGATGATAATAAATATAGATTATTTGAACTATAAAAAAAAGCCTGACATAAGTATGAAAATATACACAGATAAATTTTTTAGAGATTAAATATGGCTAAAATGTGTGTTGTTCCAGAATTGAAAAGTTTGTCCATACCAGTGTATGCAGTGTTGATAATGATACTGAAGAGTAATGTCCTACCAGAGATGGTCACCCTAACTGGAACTATTCTTGTCACCAGCATCTCACTAATATCAATAGCTTACATTTACAGGTAATTCATTCTTTTATTTGTTACTTATTGAATCATATTATTGACAGCTTTTTGCAGCTAGTAAAATTATTAGATTAATTCAGGTTTTGTTAGTCTTGAGGGGACAAAGGCCAGTTAAAAAAATGAATAAATTGGCAATTACTAACTTTTAATCTCTTTTAAGATAAATTAATAAACTGTTTGATAACTCCTTATAAAACCTTTGCTAAAGTCAAAATAACTTTTTTTAAAGCTTTGATAAGTGGATCCAACAAACCTCCTAATTTTCAAATTTAAAGCAAATCTTAGGTAAGGTTATGAGAGCCCCATAAAAATAGGGATAAGAATGGAGAAAAGACTCTGGCTAAAAAAATGACAATTGAATGTAATTAGAAAACTTACAAAGCAAGTAATTACTCTTTTAGCTTTTGAAAACAAAACAAAATTAGATAGAAACTAATATTATGTTTGAAGTTGTTACACATTTTTCTAACTTCTATTCCATATTTGTAGGTACTACAATGCTATACCTGACCTGAAGCAGACAATAATGACCAAGCTACTACAAGCTCTTGTGGTCAGCCAGGGGATCATTCTGATTGTTGGTTGTCTAAAGAATCTATACCACATTTCTTACCTGAGCTCTACAGTCAAACAGTTAGCACAAAATTATCCCAATCTTGCCTGCAGTATTTTGTCCTATGAACCATGGTATGTTCTCATCTCTTATTTTCTCTTTGCTATCATCTCTTTCAAGTCAATGATTGCTGTGTATCCAACAGACTATATTAACATGAACCATGACAAGGTATGGAAAGTGACAATCATCCTTATAATATCATGCTGGGCTTTTGAGTATTCTTTCTTTATAGTTTACTTTAATACAGTGTGTAATAAGCTAAATATTGAAAGCCTAGGTCAAAAATTTGACATTGAAAAGGATAATTTCAAATATAAACCAGCTGTAATACAAATTCATATTCTATCATTATGGATTCCTCAAATATTAAAACTCATGGTAAATTACTCAAAGTGTAAAAAGAAGATATCTCAAAACCAAGTTGCACCATTAGACTCTAGAAATGTTAAACAGCCTGATATATTAGGCACGGATAAACTTATAGTTGCCAGTACAATTGTCATAATTCTAGTGATAATTGCATTAGTTGTTATTGGTAAAATGAAAATTCCAATATACCTAATAGATGGCTTGCTGATAATGTATGTTTTTCCTCCTTATTGGATTCTTAAACATGAGGACATTTACAGCTTTATAGTTAGAAGAATAACAACCTTTAATGTACTTTTTAATTTGAGAGCATAATTAAATATTTTGAAAAGACTAAATCATATTACGTAATGAAAAAGTATACAACTATTTAACAATAAAATTATTGTAAATGCAGGTGTTTTAAATAGATAGCAGTGAACCTAATAAATCAATTTGTATGTTGTTTTGATATAAAGTGATTAAAAGATTGTAATTAACATTTGATGTTAAAATAGTTTAAGATGATACCTAAAATTGTTACTTGATTTACATAGTCTATTTTAGATGATAAAATGTGAAAAAAGAAATCGAATTGACACCCAAAACTCTATTTTTGCTTTAAATAATATTGAAATTCCTATTTTTATAAATTCAAGTTTTGTAGAGCTGCATTTCTGTGCTTAATGAAAATATGTATATCTATGTAGTTAATGAAAATATGTATATCTATGTAGTTAATCAAAATATGTATATCTATGTAGTTAATCAAAATATGTATCTCTATGTAGTTAATCAAAATTTAAAAAAACATCTAACATTCCAACAAATCCTATTATATAAAGTAGTAAGCGTTTTTTGTCTGTCCCGAAGGATCTCGCTAACAGCTGAACTGATACTGTTCTCCTTTACAATGAAGCTTCTTATAGGTCATAGATAGGTTTTAAACTATTTTTGGGGAGGGTGTCTTCACCCCCCCTCCCCCCCTAATTTTTTTTTACTCTTTTGAAACTCAAATTTAAAATGGCATGAGGTCGACTTTTCCCCTTCCTATCTTAAGTGCCCTTAGAGGCTTCTAGGGGATGTAGCCGCTAGTATTAATATAAATAAATGTTGTTAATTCTTTTTTTAATAAATTTGTTGTCAATTATTAGATTTTAATTTCTAATCTTCTTAAAAAATATAAAGAGACAAAAAAAAATTTTAAATTTTATTGAATAATCATCAAAAATTACACTGCCAAATCACAAATAAATCCGAAATAAATAAGTAAAAAAATAAATTCATTCATCTTCCTTTAACAAACATAGCAACCTACAAGTATTTAAATGTATTTCAATCAAAACTTCATTTATATACCTTCTTCTCTTTTAAACACAAGAATTCAATTTAGGAAAATTTCTTATCAATCACAAATAACTTAAATTACCTTTAGGATTACAACATCTTCTTGTTACCTCACATACAGCAGGAAGCTTTGTTTTGCACTTCTCATCTTTCCATTCGTATTTCATCCCTTTCCACATCTGAATATGTCCAAATCTAATATTTTTTTTCATTTTTTCCATATCCATATCCACAGTTTAGGAATCTCGGTCATAAAGTTTTTTTAACCAATCTTCTTAAGAAAGATATTTTTGAAAAGGTGAATATATATAGAAAACGCCTTTGTAGAAAATCTAAAGAAATCACATTTAACAGTTTTTTTTGCAAAATTTTGCAATGTTGAATTGCAAAATTAACTTCATGCCTTAAATGACAGATTTAGAAAAAAAATCTTTTAATGAAAGTTTTTCATTTACAAGCAATAAAAAATAATTCCTTCAGTGTTAGTTTTTTTGCCTTAGATATTAAAAAGCTCGTTCTCACATTTCATTATAAATAAGATGTGTAGTAACAAAAAAGAAAATTTTTTAAAGTCAACTCAATAATTGGCATAAAATCTATCATGCTAAATTTTAGAACAAATATAGTGCAATAGTAACCAAGACATTTTAGCAAAGTATAAATATCTAAAGAAAAAAATACTTAAGGATTTTGAAATACTGCAAATTAGTTAAATGTATACAAAAAAAAAACTATGAAACAAATCATATTTTTTCACTCTTTAATTAAAAACAAAAAAATATTACCGCAATACAGCCTTTTTCACTTGCTTCTCCTTCACCATTATGCCATCCTTGTCCAATTTGCCAATCCTCATACTTCACTAATATAAAAGGGTTATTATCATTTTCATTCCTATTTTTACAAATTGTAAAATCTTACTTGGAGTTCCGTTTATCCATAACCATGCATCAGCTTTCTTATCCCATTGTCCTCCAATCCAAAATCCTCTTGCTCCAGGAAATTCAGATATTTGGGCAAGTTCTAAACAATGTTAAAAGAATATTGATAATCTTCATTATACATACATATTACACAATTGAATTTAGACCCACCTTTAACAAGTTCATTTTCATATTCACTGTTGATTATAGCAAGATCTGATCTATAGTCCAATGAAGCACACATTGCTCTAGCATCCTCCCAGCTATTAGTCTCAGTCAAAACTTTGTAGCATGATCCTGCAAATTTTGTAAATAAATTATGTAATTGTATGCTTTTGAACTTATGTTCAAATTTTTAATTAATAATACATATTGTATTGTTGCAATCTAATAAAAGATCCATACCTGTTTCTTTATCCTGAATCCAATTTTTCAAACAGGAAAATACTAAGAAAACAAGTAAGTTAGGGCAAAATTATCAAAATATTAGAACAGGATAATATTTGTTTTCATTCTTGTCTATAATTTACAAATAATAATTTTTGGTATTATAAGATTTAGCTAAGTTAGGTAATTGAGCTTACTACCTGGGCCTGGATTTTTGCTTACTGATACTTTTTGGGCCAAAGCTGGTGATATGAAAGCCAAAGCAAACAAAAGCATTATCATTTTCTAAACAGTCAAATAATTTAACATACTTAGAATTATTTAAAATTTAATAACTAGATTTGTTTTACACCTTTACCCAATGCATTATTAAAAAAAAATATTTAAAAATTAAATGTTTTTTACCAGTCAACTGGAAAGCTGAAAAAAACTGATACATTATCCAACTTTAATTTGTTATTTATAGGCAGTTACAGGTGCGTGTAATAGTTTTATTAGTCACAATTACTATCGATTTGCTTGTGAGCAAGATTTTACCTTATTAAATCATAGTTTTTAGACTTCTACACTATATATTAAATAAAATTTTCAGAACGTTTTGGGATCTGATTCACTCTGCTGGATTAATACTGGTTCAGAGCCATAATGTTAAAGCATGTGTCTTATTGGATTATAAACAATTTTTCATGAAAAAGAAATAAAAGAATTTATTTGGAGGGTATTTTTATCCCAAATCAAACAACTAAATATGCATGAACAAATAGGACATATAACTCATATCCATTTTAAATCAAATGGTGGCTGCAACTATACTAATCATCAAAATAGCTCTTATTTAGAAATGTGGATAATGCCCCTATGGTGAGCACCTGCTAAAACTTGAAGATAGGAAGAAAACTACAGAGGTGAATCTGCCTCCCTAAGAATAAAATAACACCACTTGGTTGTTTTTATGACATTTTTCACATCTTGTTAGAACCTTGTGCACACCACTGTTTGATATTAAAGATTTATATTCGAGATTTTATTACCCTTTTAATAAAAACCAACAAGCATTACTAATTTCTCTTACAAACACTTTGACCTTATAGGTAATTGAGAGGTAACAACCTAAGTTAAATTAGAACAAAAACACAAATTTGGTAAGGTATTTTTTTTGTGATGATTTCTCTTGCAAGGTTCGAGGCATCCTCCCCCACAAAAAAAAACATAAACTCATTGGAATCTTTAAAATCTTTTCTTTAAATTTTTTCACTTATTTCTATGAAAAGGTAATTGTTATTTTAGACTAATATGTATCTTTTATATTTCCTATTTAATGTTAATGTATTTTTTTATTTCTTTAATAATATCTTATAAATCAATACCTAACAGACAAAAAGTGTTTTTTTTTTACAATTTGTCAAACTAAATAATAATTATACATATACATGACAACAGAATTAGAATTAAGAAGTACAATAAACTTTAAGATTTTTTCTTCTCTATTTAATACAGGCTTAGTCTTATGCTTTACAATATAGTGATGCAGTAGAGGGTTCTTGTATTCATTCGAAACCGATTAATATCGAGTGAATTAGAACCAGTTCTCATCCAAAAAAAAACTATGTTTATCATCATACTATACATTATATCCAGTTGTCTACGAATACAATAATGTACAATCATAAGATTGAAACCAGTTCTTAGCCCATGCCTTTGTTAATATCGGGGATAAAAACTGGTTTTAATCTTACATATAATTGTACATTTTATATCCATTTTATCCATATATCCATTTTATACATGTTATGTGAGTAATAACTATTCCGTTATTAAATAGTTAAAACTATTTAGTAGAGTATTCATCTTCAGGTGTCATATCTCTATATTTTCAATACATGATGCAACAAAAGATTCATAAAATAACAAGAATTAACAATTAGCATAACATTATATAATTTACAATTTTATATGATCTTATAACAGCACATACTATGATTCTTACTATAAATGTTAGATAATCTGTATAAGAACCGGTAATCAGCCACACTGAAAAAGCATGTATAGCATTGTGTAATAGACAGCTTTCCATGGATATTATATTGAAAAAGTATACGATTAAAAGCAGTTTGTGAGCCTTAAGGGGCCAAAGGCTCAGGCCATCAAAACTGGCATTGATCTTATGATTTTTATTTTATTATTTGCAGAAAGTTATCTGTAATTTGCTGCCATACATGATTTCTAAGTGTGGCTGAGAACCAGTTCTAATCTAGTAAATCTTCGAAAACATACTGAAAATCATGTCAATTTTTTCATATAATGTCTCCTAATCAGTAAGTCCTCAAAATTTTATATAGGAAATTTGTATATGATATAAAAAACGGACATGAGATTGAGAACCTCATTATGAGTAGATATGATACCAATAGTTTATCTGATGCAAAAATATCTTTAATCTACGTCAATTTTCTTTTCATTTATTATATTAGCAACATAAACAAGTGGTTATAGTGACACCCATAACAATTAATATGACATTCATTTTATAATTCCTGAATAGAAAAATTACGTCAATTCCTACAAGTGTTCTATAAAGGGAGTAGTCCATGTAAATGATCTGATCAGGAATATTAAACCTATTTAGTATTTTTTCTCCCATTAAAAAGTGATGATTCTGACAATTGGGTATAAAAGACATCCATGATATTTTGAATATTACAGACACACAAAGCTTTTATTTAAACTCATGAAATACTACTCATGAGTATACTACTTTTAATCATAAAAAAAACATTTCTGGTTGTTGTTTTATTTCTTTTTATATTTAAAAAATAAAGACATACATATATGTTAATGAAAAGTTTTAAACAACAAGATCAAAAAGTATTTCACATAAAAAGCTAAAATAATCAGATAATAGCTATCAATAAAGGTCAAAGATTTTCTATTTTCTTTAATAAAAAAAAGTTTTAAGAATAAAGCTACTCAATAACTCACTTTGTCTCGCTACTCTATTAGAGAGTTTACATTTACTTGGATCCCTACAGTGTTTAACAGAAATTTTTGTGTGGATTTTGCAGTTTGCTAACCAATAAGCACCAACATAATTTACATGGTCAGCCATCTGTTTGTAATCCTTTGGTAGACATTGTGCTGTGATTTTTCTCATATAATTTAATGCACAGATACAATGGCAAATTTGTACATCCAATTATTTTTTTGCTGTTCTTACCTTTTTAAATCAAAACTACTCTATAATTCCAAATTTTGTCATTTTGTCTGTCAGCTTAAGTCTAAAGTAACAATGCGATTTTCAGCTGCTATTATAGATAGACAATGGACAGCTGCATTTTGTGTAGAGCTTACCTAACATTTTATTTATAAGGAGGAATGTGTTTTTCTCTCCTGCTATTTATTATAGAAAGCTAAATTTTTCTGACCAATAAGTCTCTTTATCAGCTAATCTGTCTGCTTTTAAATATATAAATCTTTATTAGACATATATAGATTGAATGTTGAAAATTTGTGTGAAGATTTGTAGGACAAACTTTCTGTTATGCTTGTTTATTTCTTCCATTGATTTTAAAGGGCGAATATAGGTTCGATATGATATGAGCTTATATGAAAGGTGCCATTTCATACTTTTAGAATATCTATGCCAAATTTAAAAATTCAAAAAAATCCTTAAGTAGATTTTGCAATTTTCTGTTTCAATTGAACATATGATAAATCAGATTGACGACAAACCGTTTATTTTAGCCCTTTACAAGACTTTTTTTTGACTATTTTGCTTAAGTTTGATTGACTATTACAATGGCACGCATCTTAAATGATAATTTAAATGTTTAT
>LS057122.1:0-11307 GCA_900241095.1 Acartia tonsa
GATATAATACGATGCTAGACATAGTTTTTTCGTATTCATGAGAACCGGTTCCTATCCACCGGATTCGAATGAATACGGAAAAAGTGTTTATAATGTTTATAAAAACTGAATGATATGTTTTGATTGTAAATAGGGTTTTGCTGTTAAAATTGAAGTAGGTTTTTAAACTCAAAGTTTAAATTAAAATTCTAGAAATAACATATTTTATACACATATTGTTTCATGCGATGGCGTGCGGTAGGGTGAAATGGAACTGAAATTGAAAATACCTGTCTTCTACTATTATCACCTTATATAATGGTTTTACACCCCCCCCCCTGTGTATTACTGTGAATGCCACTGGTTTAATGTCAGTCAAAATACACGATATCAACAATTAATATGGGGTCTTTAAGTACAAGAATAGAGCCGATAGGACGTGGCAGTTTTGCTTATTAGGCAATAATTTGCTATATAAGTATTACAAATTTTTCAATTAATGTAAATTAAATTATTTAATCTTAACTATGTTTTACCTAAGATACTGAAAATCCTTTTAAATATGCATAAGGTTAAAATGTCCTATGCACAATTCAAACTTTAACTTATCATATTTTTTAATTTATCAAAAGAAAATGTATCATTTATGTTTGCAAAACTGGCCAGCCATTTTCTCATATTTATTTATTTTGCAAAATAATAAGGATTTGCAATGTTTTTCTTTCCATTATTTTTCCATTTCTATATTTGCGTATATATATTTCCAGGGGTAAAGAAAGTAAAACTTAGTTTTTAAAGTTGGAAAAGCAAATTGCAAAGCCCATAAATTTTCAATATATAAACTAATAACTTTTTTGTTGTTTGTTCTTTAAGATCTCACTAACCACAGAACCGATAGAGTTCTCTATGCTATGAAAGCTTCACAAAATACCCAGGATGATTTTAGTTGTTTATGTGCAACACTCTTACCTTTTAACATCTACTTGTAAGTCATACAATTTAATATTTATATTAATACAAATGGATGGAAATTAATGGCATAGTGAGTTGTATGGTAAGATGATCATTGATCATGATAATCTTCAAACCAAGAGAATTACGTACCGATAGAACAAGTAAAATGTTTGAGTAGTTTAAGATCTTTGTACTTTCTTCCCTAATCCCTGGTAGATTTTATTTGTTCTGTACTTAAGTTTAAGTTGAAGACACACAAAATGGTGGGATAAATAATATACAACACTGGAATATAACAAATTAACACAGACAAATACCAACTAGGGCTAAAATAGAAACAAGTAAAAAGTACACGGGTAAATAAACACTAAAACACTTCTCTTGAAAGTTGAATTAATATTTGGTTTCAATAATATCTTATTTAGCAAATTAAACACAATTTTTTCTCATTTGTAGAAAAAAAATACATATATAATTGCATATACTGTTCAAATCTGTACCTGAACTTAACTGAATGTATGTACAATTTTACCGCAAATTATTAGTTAAATTTTGAAAAATTTTTATGCTATTTTGAATGGCCACTTTACCATGATAAAATGTTTGTCTAATCTTATTGTTAATTTTCTTTTGGAACAACTTTGAAACTTTGCACAAAATTCTATGTTATTTAGACATAATTATTGTTTATTATTCTATTATGTAAGTAAAGTAGTAAAGTTTATTTTGTCTGAAGCTTAAGATCTCCTTGACTGGAACCGATTGGGTTTTCTATTCTAAGTAAGCTTCACATAGGTTCTATGCTGGTATTAGGCTATTTTATTTTCAGGTACAAGTCCTGGTATGGTTTTAAGCTATTTTTCTAGCCCCTCTCTGCCCCTTCGAATACAGAGCCGTTAAATGGTAGGGGCGAAGCCTCTAGTTAAAGTAAAATTGCTGAACTAAATTACATTAATCATTTACGCTTCATATTGACCAAACACTGTACAAATTACTAAATAATTTGGGAACTTTCCCTGAAGGTGTCTGTCAAGCACAGCAGCACCAATTTATTTTTAAAAACTAATATATGCAACGGGAGTTATTTTCTGCATGTCTTATACCAGCAGTGTTACCTAATATAACCTAATTTAATCTGACCCAAGTCAAAACGCAAATAATAATGACTTTCCTTTAATTCTAATTTATTTCAAATAGAAGAAGAAGGGAGGGAGGGTTCTGTGCTCGAACTGTGGCACTTTGTGAGGGAAACCACCAGTTTTTATTTTTAGTTTAAAAGTTCTGAGTACACCCTTGAATAAGTTGTTTTTAACATTGAAGGAAAATTATTTTATGTTAAGAGCGGGGTAAACCAGAAGAAAGTGTCAACCTGTCTTATTGAGTTACTGCTAAATATCCCTTTTACATAGTGCAGTTGGGTAAATGAAAAAAAAATGCTCCTTAAAAACATTAAAGATTGAAACAATAATGGATGTTTTCATTGAAACATTGAAAAACGTTGAAATACATTGAAAAAATAACATTGAAACTCAAACTTTTATCTTTATTGGAATGGCTAAAAACCTGAAATGTGTTCGCTAAAACTGTCTAGTGCTTGTAAAAATATAAATCTTCCCACTATTAACAAACCACATTAACTCTATGAAATTATTAAACTCTTAATAAAATCTTAAACTGGTACAGAATGAAAATATTATTCAGCTGGATTAGATATAATCTAAGTCCACTTTTATCTTTTTTTTTACAAAATGTATTGATGTTTATCATAAAAAAAGAGCTTGGTATGGTTTTAATATAATTTTGGTCTAGATAAATTGGAATATGGGTCACCTTTACTAAATTTCAAATAAAACAAAGAGGCAACCAGAGCATTAAGGATTATTAGAACTGGTTGATGGAAAGAGAAATATTGCATCTTCCTACCTGTATTGTTTTTATTGGATGGTAAAAAGGAAAATCTCTGTTAAAACAATAAACAATATGTTTGGATACAAATAAAAGTATTTATTTCTTTAGATCTATTGGGTTCTATTGTAAAATCTACATTTTCTTATTTTCTATACAATGCATCTTATAAGCATGGATTTTTTGCTTCCCTCCCTCTTATTATTTATAATTATAAAATGAAATACTATTTATTAAATTAGGGGTTGTCGTACCCTCCCAAAAAATAGTTATAACTTCCCCAGGACCTATGCGAAGAACCTAATCAGTCCAGCTGTTTGCAAGATCCTTTGTTACAGACAAAAATACCTTAATACTTTATATTATTCAATATGATATTTTACAAAAATATACTAGAACAAAAGTTTCATACTATAGTGCATCTAACTTGAAAACATTTTTAATCCCTTTTCTCTTTTCTTCTAAACTTTTTTTTACTTACCAAAATAAATATAAAAGGAGATAAAAAAAAGTTTTGTTGTTGCTGAAAACAGTAAGGTAGAGATTAAAACTTTTAATACTTGCCTTGATTTTCTGAAAATTTATTAGTTGCCAAGTCTCTAGCCTCTAGGATATATTTAACTTATATAAGATTCTTTTCAGGAGACAAATATTAATTAATCCAGCTATTTTAGAAACCTTAACAAACGTCAGACAGACAGAGGATAGTTGGAAAAACTTCACATCTATAATTTAGAGAAAAAATTGGAACTTTTTCTAAAATTGATTTTCGTTCAAATAGTTTGAAAAATTTTAAAGTTTAGGTATCTGAGTTAGACATTTTTGAGATCCTTAAAGTAAGTTTTACGTTTTTTTTGGAGAAACTAGATATATGACATATATATTTGTATTTTTTATTTTCATCTTTTTAATTAACAGAAACATAATTGAATTGGAAAATAATGTTTAATCCTTTTGTTGTAGATGATATTAGTTATTTAATTAGTTTTTTTTTGTATTTTGATATTTTTGTTGATTAGAAATGATGAAAACAAGGAGGACATTAGTATAATTAGAATAAATGAATAAAATAAATGAGTAAAAAATGAATAAAGATATTATATCCCTAATTAAAAGTAAATAAAAAGTAAGTTGTAGAAATATGAAAAATAATTACATTTGCAACGTTAACAAAAATCCCCCAATCAAAATAAGCTCTGCAATCTTGGTAAGCCGCTTTTTTTTTTCTCTTGTTTTTTTCTTTATTTTTAAGGTAAGTATTTCTTTAAAAATAAAACATTTAAATAAGATTTATAGTTGTAACCAATAGGCCGACTCTATCAAAAATTTAATTTGTTTGATTTGTCAATATAATGTCTGTATAAAGTTATAATTTGTGTTCTTTTGACTTCATACAGCATTTGATTTAACTCAATCACAAATATGCAACTTTTTTATAATAGGATTTAATAGTCAGGGGTAGCTATACTAACAATCAATTCTACAAAAAATCACGAAATCTTTTAAAGTATGTGGTAGTATATTTTGTTTTTTTTTCATGTAACTGATGAGGAGTGGGAAAGAAGGGGAGGAAAATGGGAAGGGGATTGTGGTGAAATTTTCCTTTAGAATTGTTTTCCTGTTAAATATTAAATTGTGCTATAGATAATGTATGTTGGTAGTTATTGGAACTAATTATGCGAGAACAATGAAATCTCGGCCAACTTTTAATTAGATCAAGTGCCGCAAATTTCATATAGGTTTACACACATATCCATGGCCATACACATATATACATAACCATACGACCGACACGGACCGCTTTAAACGTTGATTTAGGTTCACGCATGTTAAAATCGTTATATTAAATTCAAACTTTGCATGTATTCATTCTTTTAATCAGTGTCGTGCACATCGATTCACAATGGGTGTGAAACCATTAAGTGACCAAAAAAGTGGAGAACATTTATAATTTGATGGGGAGTGATTACACCCCCTTCTGCAAGCAACTGCTGGTAAATTTAGCAATTGTAGCAACTCTATAATAATTACTTTTAAGCTTGTACGTACATTTAAAGAACATGTTACGTCATGGATAGCCACTAAACTAATATATTAACCTGACTAAAGGGCCAAATTTAATTTTACAAAGAAAAAGTTAGGAACAGTTTCATAAGCTTGTACGTACATTTATCAGGGTTCTACAACTGCCATATATTACTTATATTTAGATTTAGACTTCGTCTTGCGGTGTATGGTATCATAGAATTTCAGAGGAAGCTAGTAAAAGTGGCGGCACAGATTATGACGTAAATAAATTAACCAATGATAGGCCACTATAAATATTACCATTGGTCAATTACAGTGTATATTGGCCTCTCATTGGTTAATTTTTTCGACGTCATAATCTGTGCCGCCACTTTTACTAGCTTTATTTTCAGACTTAAACTTTTAAAAACAATTTAGAGATACATATAAGAGGGGGGCCAGCTTTGACGTTCACTTGGTTTTAAGTGCTTTATATCAGCCAATAGACACAACCCTATTATTTAAATAGCTATTTCACCGTTATGATCTCGCTAACTACCAAACTGATCTGAGTTCTCCATTTTAGGAAATTTTACATGTCAATGGATGGTTTTATAAAACGTATTTTGGATTTAGGATCCTTTTCTGCTTTCCTTTTTCCTTCGAATACTGCGCATCTAGAGGAGCAAGTGGCTGTTTGCGGATGATTACCCTTGAAATTTACTGACCCGCCAACCCTAGACTAAATTATCCTCTCTCAATATCTAATTTATACTAACAATCAATTTTTATTTCTCAAGTAATACAAGTCTGACAATGACAGACTAATAAAAAATCTAGTATTTCAGACAAAAAAAAAGTAAAATACACTTTGAGATAACTGAAAACAAGTTCGATAGTGTTTAAAGCAAAATTTAAATAGATAATAAAACATCATGTTGCTAATTGCCTCATAAAGATTTAAATTTTTAAGACATTTTCAACATGACTGATATAATTTTAAAAGTTTTCCGAGAGGGCTGACAGACTGGTTGAATAAAAATTTATATGGGCTTTTCCATCACAAAGAAAAACATATTGCAGTGTAAAATAAATAGAATTAAGCTATGTTTTTGTTATTTTATAATTATATTATCTTTCACTAGATTCATTTCTAGACTCATTTTATAGTTCTTCTTATTTTACTTTTGGATCTCAAGTCTGGATGGTTGGTCATATGGGTCTTAACGGATAAGACACTGGACAACTGTTTTTTACATATTCAACCAAATGACCCCTATATAGATTATAATTATTGGTAGAAAGGATTTCACGTGTCACCCCAGAGGGAAACCAAAGCCGAACTGCAGGATAAGTTGGTTTAAAAAATTTAGGTTTTTATTTTATTTTGATTGGTTGGTTCCAAAAACAAGTGTCCAAACTTATTAATCAATAATTTTAATCTGGGTGATTTTGTTTATTGTGATTATTCGGAATATTACCGCTGATTCTTAGACATAATTGTGTTGATTGTTTTTGTCATTTTAATTTTTCCGTCTTTACACTTCAACCATTCCACTTAAAAGAGAGACGAAAATGGAATGGTGTTTTATTCTTTTAACATCGACATGATTAAAATCCTTCATAATAGTCTTAAATTGTGTTAATCGTAAAATTGCATGAAATATCATGTATGATTTAAAAACTTTACATAGAATTTTTAAAAAATATAGCAATACCATTATTATTATGTCGATTTAAATGAGGAAATCACTGTTTGTTTATGAATACGATGATATGTAAACATGAATGTATCATTCCAGTTTAACCTGTATTTAAACTGGAATGGTAGAAAACAAAAATCATATTGGCGCTAAGGGTAACAATACCAAGAGAGAAAAAATCATACATTAACTTTATTAGAGGGTTAAAAACGTTATTATAGATTATATTTTTGCTTTTATAAAAATGGTTTCAATCTCCTAACTGTACAAAGGTTTTAACTTTGATCTATTTTAATTTCAATATTTCTGGATACTTTTGTAACTAGAGGTAAAATTTGATAAATGAATTGAGTAGTTAAAAATATTAGAATACTTTTAAATGAATTTCAATTGAAACATCTTCAAACCCCATTAACTTTGAATGATTTAGACGCAGCGAAGCTGCTCTACAAAAATTTATTCACGTAGCTTAATATTATTCCCAAACCTTATTTTAACAAAAGAACGTGTCCTAACTTTTGTGATTTTAAAAAAATAGCTAGTCGGTGTTTTTAGTAAGTAGTAGAAGTAAAATGATCCATAGAATTTAGATATGCTATTGTTTTTTTGGTAGACCTCTTATTTTTGAAGAAATCTAAGTTTTGACACCTTACTTTTTAAATTCTGTTGAGTAATTATTTTTAAAAATCTATTTTGTCGAATGCCGGTGAATCAAAACTTTGAACTTTGGGAGCTCGTCATGAATGGGTTAAACAAAAATCACAAAAGTTAGGACACGTTCTTTCTAAATAATTATATTAGGCAAATTCCTTTAAAGTGCCTAATGAGCACAGCCCCCCCGTCCCCCATCATTAAATTTGAAATAAATTAAAAATTAGTGGGAGAGTATATTTTCGTTTGCTCGTTCGATGCATTAGTCAGGTTAGGTTATATTACATTGGATACTGTGCAGCCCCGCAGGGTTATGGCACTGTTGGTATTGGCCCCACATAGTTAGGCATATGAAAAACTAACCCCACCCTTATTTAAAATTTATATAGAAAATAAGGGGAATTGTCGATAGAAACTTTGTTGGAAAGCAACCGATCTGGTAAAAAAAGATATCTAGAAAGCTTCGATACTTTTGATATTTCAGAAAGATAATCGTTCTTGTTTCATCTTCCATTTATTTTTACTAATTCTACATAAATCATTTTCTATAATTTTAGTAAAGTTATTCGAGGAAAGAGAATTTTCAAGATATTAATAGATTTATTCCAAAAGATTTCCTACTTCAACAACAAAAGATAACTTAAGATTGCACAGCTTGTCAGTCGCAAGCAAGGCGCGAATAAGCGGCAAATTTTGCTGCAATTAGGCTGCTTAAAGATTAAAAAATGCATCAATTTCGAAGTCGATTTTTCCCGGATTGTTAGAGGCTTATCATCAACTCCATAAATTGATCTTGTCTGTCCCTTAGGTTGCGATTAGCTATTTGTTCCATATACTAGCGGCACCGCCGAAAAATAGACCAAAACAATCCAAAGAGTCAAATATAAACAGCATAAACCCTTCACGGAACCCATATGAAGTTTCCCTGAAAAGGAAAACACAATTGGTTTAGTAGTAATTAAAATAATAGAATTCAGACAAAAAAAACCTTACTACTTTATAGGATAGGATTGATCTAAATTCTTACATTACTGCCAGTTTACTATTGGATATTATCATAATAATTTATTCTTTAAAATTGTTTATATATTTAGGACTCTAATGATTTTGACCCAAAAACCTCTTTACAAAGAGTTTTAATAAAAACCAAGCAAAGAAGCCCAGATTTCTGGAAGAATATCCGGTGATTTTCCTCAAGTGACCGGCGAGCACAGAACCCCCACCATTTTTTTGTGACAAATTGAAAATAAGAGATTGGGTGATAAACTTTCTTATTACGTACCTAACGTTACTAACGAACCTATACCTTCGTCGCCCTAACCATGCGTGGCCACGCAGTACCCAATATCATAACCTGACCTGAGGTAATGAAAAAACACAATAAGAACTACCCTCTCCCACTCCCACCCTTATTTTAAATTTATTTCCAAGTTATGGGGGGGGGGTATGTGCTTGACTAGGCACTTTGAGGGAAACAGCCAAACTTCCTTTTCTATTTTACACAAATTGATAAATTGAGCAAAAGGTATATTTTGACATACTGTAGATTTAAAATTTTACGTGATTTATTGAACATAAATTTGTCAAAGAAATGAAAAAAGGGAAAAAAACATTTTCTTATTTTTCTTAGTTTGTAATATCCCTCAAATCTACGAGAGGGCCACAAAATTTCTTTCTCCCCCCTCAAATTTTCAACTTTAAAAACGATTTTTAGCACCCAAGGGTAGCTCTAACCCTGCGGTCCTTTCCTAAACAATTAATAAACATAAAATAAGCTTTGTTAGAGGTCTATGTTCAGCTAAAGTGAAATTACCGTCAAGTGTATAATGTTTATAGACACAAAGTCAAGATGTGTTTTTTTACTGTAGCTAGTATCACAAAAAATTTTTAAATTAAGTAAAAACTTACAACTAATAAATGTACAAAAAAAACAAGGACAATAATAAAGAGAAAGATAGAAAATAAAACAGACAGAGAAACAAAGAGAAATGGGAAGCGATGGATAGTGAAGGAAAGGGAAGGTGAAGGAAACAGATCACCCTAACATTACAAAAGATGGACAGACGGACATACACTTATAGAATGCATTCGCAACTTAAAATAACAAACTATCAAAAATAAAAATAAAAATATTTTGCTATTTTGGTAACTACATATCAGCCAAGAAATATTTATTAATACGATTACTTATGATAGGAAAACGCTTAGTGTTACATAAAAGTGGTTTCACCTAAATTGTACAGTTTTCAATAATATTAGTCCTTACGTTCCTTCTTTATGTGTTATGTGTTTAATAATGTGTTGAAAAGTTTAAACTAACGATAAAAAACTAAATATACGTACCCAAAGTTTAAAGGCAACATATTAGAGAACGTGGTTATGAATTGTTGGAGACCAGTATGAGACCTACAATCCCCTTTGTCCCAGGAATAAAGATAGCCAAATAGTGAAATAAATCCAAAGAATAATACTATTTTGAGGCAAATAGAAAGTCACTACAATGAGTTTCCCCCAATTCCGTCAGTCACTAAACCGATACAAGTACTTTTTTCTAATTAAAAAATTGTCAACCCGCGACCGTGGTTCAACACGTAGCGTATCCGCTCGTCGTCAGGGAGGTGATAGGTTCGAATCTCGGCTTAACATCTTGTCTAAACAAGAATTTAAAAAGGTTCCTAGTGCTGCTATATCAGGTGCACGCCATTAATTGTTAGAGTAGGGGAAATGCCTTGGCCCAAAACAGGTGCAACTCATTACCATGACAGAGAGGTGTTTAGTCAGGAAGATAAGATTTGGCTCCATTTAGTTATCCTGGGTTGTTGGACCTGGCGCCTGAGAATCATGGACATCTTCCCTGCCCGTATGAGGTAATAGATAGGTAATTGAAATGTCCCTGGGTATAAACATAAATTTACTTGAGGATACTTAAACTCTGAATTGAATGAAGATGTATAGTAGTGGTTGTGTAATAAAGGTTCTACTCAAAGTCAAGGAGAACAGAGTAGCATCCTTACAACTAGTTTCTACAACTATATTAATTTTTCCTACCGTAAATAAAAAAGATTACCGGGACCTATGAGAAATGTCAATCTATATATGATTTTTTATGTTAAAATTTATTTATAAAAATATTTGATTTGTAAGTTATCTTTCGTAAATCCAAAATTTCTGTACAAAAGATATGGCAAAAATCTATCTCGTTAGATTGTAACCAAATTAGAATCTTACAAGAAAGGTTTAATTATATTATCTTTATGTTTCTCTTTAATCATACACAAGACGTTCTATCTGTACTGTACATAAAATTTGAAGAGTCATATAAATATAAATAACTTAAATTTGATAGTTTTTAAAATAAAAATCTACTACTGTACGGCCTTGTTATGACAGAGCCATTTCTAATTTTCTCGTGTTAATGGTGTGTAAAGCATTTATATCAAAATTTCATACAAAACTGCCAAAAGGGCCCAGGTAAAAAGTTTGCTGAGCTCCTGGTGTCAAAATATGCCATTGCATTGGTTTGGTATAGAAAGTCACAGGATTTGAACCAATTAAACCGAAATTTTTACATTTCCTTAATTTTTTGTGTGTAAAATTAAAAAACTTACCGGAATTGTAGAAACCAATGGCTTTGAATAATTTTTGAGTGGTTTACCACCAACTTAAAAGTCAAATTTTATGAGTTCTGGGTGAATTCTTTACCCTTGTGAACGTCTTGGTAGTGCGAATGGGGCGTTTGTCCAAAATTATGGTATGGAGACCGCTCTTCTATGAGTACTACTAAAAACCTATTTTTACTGCAATACACATAGACATTCTCATCGTCGGTTCGTCTATTTAGAATGCTTATCCCTCTATTCCCACAAGTATAATACGAATTTGGTTGAGCTGGTGGAAGCTCAACAAAAGACCCACGCGAAGTATTATATTGCTTTAATCTAAGAATAAATGGTTGGTTTTGATATTCGATCGGAATTATATAAGTATATTAAGTATTAAGGAAGGAAAATGTTTTTATAAAGTGTATTTACATTACAAGTGAATAAGTTAAGTATGAAAATATTTACAGGATAAGTGTTAAAATCATAAGTAGTGTAGGACAGAAAAG
>LS057124.1:0-11305 GCA_900241095.1 Acartia tonsa
CCTTAAGATCGCGGTAACCACTTAACTGCTCGGATTCTACTCTTCAGGGAATATACCTTCTGGGCCTGGGGGGGTTTTAGGCTATTTTCTTGGGGGGCGGGACACCCCCAAACCCCCCCCCCCTCAAAAAAAAAATTTAAAAACCCATCCCCCCCCAAAAAAAATTATTTACATCTTTTGTAAAATCTCAGTTACTGCTGATCAAATTGGGCTCTACCCTCTGGGAATATACCTACTGGTCCTCTGGTGGTTTTAAGCTATTTTCTTGGGCTAGTTTAAAATAAACTATTTACCAAAAATATTTTTTTCGCCGAGAGATGGTGTTAGTTATGTTTTTAGCTAATTGCAAAAAATGTAAGCAGGGACCTATGAGAAGCTACCCTGCTAAGGAGAACCCGATAAATTCAGCGGTTAGCGAGATCCTTTGGTAAAAATATTATCCTGTTACTTTATTGTAAGGATTTAGCCTCAGATAAAAATCTTGGTTCTTTATATTTGAAACTAGCAGCTTCGCCCCAAAAGTTTGATCAAACCAATTTTTCGTATTTTAGATTTAAAATAATAATAAAAAATTTTTTTTTGGGGGGGGGATTTTTTTTTGGGGGGGTGGGGGTTAGTCGACCCCACTATTTAAATTTTAGTTTTAAAAAGAAAAGAAAAAAAAAATTTTTTGGGGGGGGTATTTTTCATTTTTTGGGAGGTTGGAGGTGTCCCACCCCCCACGAAAATAGTTACAAACCTTCCCGGGACCTATGAGAAGCTACCTTGTAAAGGAGAACCCGATCGGTTCAGCGGTTAGCGAGATCCTTTACTACAAACAAACACACAAACAGACAGACATCGTTCTACTTTGTATTATAGACTAGCGGCTGAGCCTCTAGCATCTAGGGGCTCTATATTCAAAAGGATATGTAAGGGCAAAAAATAGCTTAAAACCACCTCAGGACCGTTAAGAAGCTTCACTGTAAAGGAGAACCATATCAGTTCAGTGGTTAGCGAGATCCTTCGCTACAGACTGAAAAAAGCTTACTACTTTATATAATTGGATAGAATAAAAACAAAACAAAAAAACATTTTTCTTTATTTGTTAGTTAGGTAAGGTTAGGTTTAATAAAAGTTGAAACAAATTTTATATAAGCAGAAATGTAATCTACGTTCGGCGGGAAAACGGCGGTAAATACAAAAAATGTCATGTTTAAAGAAGTGACGTACTGTCGGGAGCGTCACAGCGGCAGACGAAATCGCTAACTGCTAGTTTTGTAGGGAAGCTTTACTTCAAAACAATAACAACGTAATGGTTTATTTAATGAAGATTAGACCTATAATATAAATGTATATACAGACAACTACCTCCCTTTCTTTTTCAATGACCTTTTTCGTCTGCTTTTAAATTATTTTCTGCTACTTGGCTGTGTTAATATAAGCGACACTAATGATTTATTATTTTCAATGTCCCAACAGAAAGGTTGCACAATGCAAAAGGTAGATGCAATGGTGAGATACAGTTATTTAACCCTTTCTCCCTCTAGTGTTTTACTCTAATTAATCAAGTAAAGCAATACTGAAAATATACAAAGATTGCAATAGTTAGGCTAGGTTAAAAAGGGGTTAACAAATGTTCCCTCCCTTTGTTAATTTGGGGGAAAGAATAAACATTAACGCTAGGGGTAATTTGTCCATTGTATTATCCCTTTATTATGTAAAAAATTCGGACAAAGCAGCTTAAAAATACCTTAATTTTTTATATGTCAGTAAAGTCCTTTTTTTATTTAACTTTGCCTGAAGAATTTGTTGCTAAAACAAGGATGACAACATCCATAAAAGTGTGACTCTAAAATCAGAAGGACAAACGAACAATAACTTTTGTAGAGTGTCAGAACTTAATAAGCAGAACATTAATGTCTAAGTTTAAACGAAATTGTACAATGTACATGAAATTGGTGCCAAATTGCGTAAATAAAGGCTACAGTAAAAGGACATTCTTTTATTTTTAGGATTTGATGATAGAGTTGCGTCGCATATGCTTTACTTTGTTGTCCTAAGAATCATTATTTCAAAATCAAATAAGATTATCATATCATACAAAATATATTGTGATAGGCAGACATATCATATTAAAGTGTAGCTTCTCATCATAAAATGAATTAATAATTTGATAAACAAACTTTAACTGGCAAAAATGATAATAGTTATTTATCACTTCATTTTACAGACAGCTTTCTGCAGATAGTAAAACAATAATTTGTAAGAATTATTCGGTTTTGTTATCCCTCAGGGGCTGAAGGCCCAGGCTAACAAGGCTGGTAAAAATATGATGAATTTTTATTTTACTATTTGTAGAAAATTGTCTTTAATACGATGCTACACATGATTTTTCAGTATGGTTGTGAGCGATTCCTAATCCAGCGGACATTAATAGGTTTTGAAGCCATAAAACTCTATAATCATTACCAGAATGTCCGTACGTCCATTTTAATCATGTTGATTTTTTTTACTTTTTTAACAAAAAATTTTTATGTGATCTAATCATCCCATTGATCTGAATTTTGGTATATTGATTCCTGGGACAACAAAGTATATTGTTCTAAGCGAAGCAACTCTATAATCAAGTCCTAAAAATGTAAGCATGTCCATAAACATTATCCTGTATCAAGCGGTTTTTCAACAAAATTACTTACAATTTTGCTTTGACCCATAGACATATTCTGATTATTCAGTTCTGACACTTTACAAGTGTGAATGTCCGTTTGTCCTACCGTTTCAGTGCTTCGCTTTTATGGATCCTTGTCATCCTTTTTTTTGTCTGATATTTTCCCAGTCAGTCCATGAAGCTATGGAGGAAATTTGACTTTCTCTGATGCTATGAAAGATAGACAGCTTAAATTATCAGTGAAGATTCCTATGACACATGCACATCTATTCTATACATTGTTTTATCGGTTATTCTTTTAAAAATACTTTTTTTTTAAATGAATCATATTTTCTTTACATATTTTCTTTCTTTAGTTTTGATGTTATTACATCTGAACATCCACTTTATAACTTACTTTGTATTTCCATGATATTGCTACGCTCCTAATATATATGTTGTTATCCTTGTTTTTTTTTTCATACATCTTACAAGATTGAAACATTTGTAGCCTCCTGACACAGAGATGACAACACCCATAAGTAGCAAAGAATTGGTGGACAATGACATACAGACAATAGTTATATAGAAGATGTTCAGTTGATTCTAAAAAATTAGAATATGCAAAAAAAATGAATAAACTTTTAAAGTATTTGAAAAGATGAACAGAAAGACAGACAGACTAACAAACAAACAGACAGATGGACAGACAGAAGGAAGGACAAACAGACGGATAGACATACTATCAAAAAAGACAAACAAACATACAAAACGACAGACATTCGTACAGACAGACAGAAAGACAAGCAGAAAGATAAACATACAGAAAGTTTTGAGGGTGTTTTCTAAGGTGGGTTTAAACCTTGTTATGACCAGTTTGTATATTCCCAAAAAGCAGAACCAAATCGGTCAATTTGAGAGATCTTAAGCTTCATACCGCAAACAGTGTTCTTCAAAAGGTATACTTCTTAACCTAAATTGGTAACTACGTCAATCTAAATAAGTATAACCGTACAGGGATCTAAAGGGATAAGACGAGTGCCAATAAATTGAAGTACATACCAAATGGTAATGCACAAAATTACCCCTTCTGTAGATTACAATTAGTGGTTGAATCGTAAACCCTATATACATAGTTGTTAAGCCAACGAATAAGAAAACGATATTATAAAGTTTGTTGACTAATGTCATAAACAGCCCAATGTCCTCTCACTGTGCTGCTTTACCACTCACATAACTCAACACACACACACGCACACGCGCGCATATGTAACACACCCACACACACACACGTACGCGCGTATACGTAATAGGCACACACTCACACACACACGCGCGCGGATACGTAATACACACACACACACACACTAGGTCAAATCAGGTTGCCTATGCATTACCAAAGCCCATCTCTCCCCCACACCCACTACCCCCAAACCATAAAGTAACATTAAAGATAGTAAGAAAAAGGACATTGTGAAGGAACCAAGTCTAAAATGTAGTTTTAAACACTAAATGCCCGTACTGTTCGTTAAAGTTATTTTAAATGATAAATCTTATAATAAAAATGTTATTTTTGTGAAAGAAAATTGCCAAAATTAAAAAAAAAAGTTTCTTTATATTTTTAAAATTTGATATGAAAACAACAAAAGTAATAATGTGTAAGTGATGCATATAGCTGTAAAAAAATGGTAACATTATTATGTAAAGTATTAATTTTGTAATGTCTGTCTGTTAAGATCTTCCTAACTACTGAACAGATTCAATTATCTATTTTAGGAAGGCTTTACATAGGTCCTGGGGTATGTTATTAGGCTATGTCATTTTTAAATTTCATTTGTGTAATATTTTTAATAAATTTTTTGCCTCCTCAATTCACATTACAATATGTTAGGGGCGCCATTCCTGGTTTTTAAGGTAGTAATAATTCACATAATCGTGAACATAAAGTGATTTTTTTAAAATAGTTATTTGTGTGGCGATTTACATGCAGACCAACATACAAAAATAACTTACCCACTTCTCCTCTCTTCTTTCTCATTTTATGACGTCACAGGAATCAAAAGTGACACAAAAGTTATGCAGTTTGGTCTTCGTCTTTCAAGCTAATTAAGTTTTAAGTTATTTTTAATATAAGATTTCTAACCACTACTGGCTCATTAGGGTACTGTTTTCATGGAATATCCCATCTTACAATGCCAGGGTTATGGGCTTTTTTTGTGAGGTTGAACCTTAATAAAGTGAAACACGCAGTTGGCTAAAATAACGATACCCTCATCTAACCCCATTCCTCACCTACTACTGGATAATCAAGTAATGAGTTTCATATTAGCAACCTAAATTGGCGACAAATTTTTCCCTATCAATATATCCACGTATTCTATATCTATTAAACGGGAATAGGTTGTGCAAAATAACATGCAGATTTTGCAAATATTCTGTTATTAGATAATTTCATAATACCTTGTAATATCTCGTAAGGTTAGGTTAGGTAAGTGTTAATGATTGCCCCTCAGGGTTAGTAATTAGTCCCCGCAGGGTCAGTAATTAGGCCCCACAGGGTTAGGGGCTAAAAATAAGTGAAAAGCTACTGTGAAAAAACGACGAAACCCGAAATTTCGTTTTATTTCCATGAACCAAACTCTCTTCTCTTGACAGTTGATGTCCTCAGAACTCGCCATTTTTATTCTCATCCATCAAAGTAAATATTTTTAGAAATACCAAAAAGTTTGGTTGGGTAACTTTTAAAAACATTTAAAAAGATACAATTATAAGTTATTAAGTTGTGTGTTTTAGACATATTTTTTTTTAAAACAATGTTTTTCTATACTTAAAGTCAGTCCATCCATACGTCCGGAGGTTAAGAATAGCTCTTATCGTAATTTTAGGCATATTGGAATTTAGAATTTTGCATGATGATTCCTCTAGCAGTTAGGTACAGCTTATGAAACGTAGCAACTCAATAATGGTTACAAAAAAGTCCTTACGTCCATTTATAACATGAAGATTTTTAACTTTTTAAAAGCAAAGTTTTTCTACATTTAAGGTAGGTCCGTCCATCCGTAACGGTTAGATCTTATAGTAAAGTAATTTATAATTTTTATATCTTTTTCAAACATGGCATGGTGATTCCTGTAGTAGTTATTATATTCAGATAGCGTAGCAACTGTAAAATCGTTACAGGAAAATCCGTAATTCCATTTAAACCATTTTGATTTTTAACCTTTTTAGCAATTTTTAATAATCTGATTTATTAAACAATAAAAATACAATATTTTAAGCAAAGCATCTTACAAATATAAGTATGTCCTTAAATATTTATGCAATTTTATTTTGTCCACACTCATAAATTAATTATATACTTAGTAATTTTTGCCACTCTTTTATTGATTTTGTCATCCTTGTAAAGGTATTGTTTGTTTTATTTTTACTTTTAAGAAACACTCCCACCATATTACTTTTAAAAGCGAAGATTTTCTAATATAAGGAACGGTCCGTTCGTGCGTAACGGTTAACCGTTTTTTTTTTAATTTTGGCATATTTTGAAAATCTGCTCTATAACATACTTTATCCGTGTCTCCAGTCCATCTATGATTTTTTGTGTGCTCCGCTTTTTATAGTTATTACCTAGTCATCCTTGTTGTTATTTTATATATTTTTAAAAGCTAAGCCTTTCTATAATTAGGGTCGTTCCGTCTGTCCGGAACAGATAGCTTTTTTAGTTAATTTGTAAATTTAAGCATGTTTGAATTGTCCTATCGATTTCTAATTTTGCACGGTGATTCTTGTAATAGTTAGATGCGATTTGGAAAGCGTAGCAACTCTATAATCGTCACCAGAATGTCTGTACGTACATTTTAAACAGGTTGATTTACCTTTTTTGACAACAATGTTTTATTTTTTATTTAAGTCCATCTATGATTATTTTTGTGTTCCGCTTTTTTATAGCTATAGTAGTCATCCTTGTTTTTATATTTTTTATTTATTGATAGATTGATAAAAATGAAAACAGTGAAAATTGGTAACAAATTTGAAAAATTATTAAGAAAACAGGTGAACCAAATATTACACTGGCGAAAACACATCCACTGTAAATTTGCTGGATGTGTAAATGGCAGTCCCCCGTTCGAATCTCGGACCAACACTGCGTCTAAACTGAAGACGTTAAAAATGGTTCCAACTGCTGCTCTGTCAAGTGCGCGACATAAATAGCTAGAGTAGGAATGCCTTGGCCCTTAAACAGGCGCAACTCATTACCATGCACAGTTTGGACAGATAAAGGTCGTGCAACCTGCAACCTGCTTAACCTAATATCCTTGGGTGTTAGAGTATCGCATCCTATTACACGCGGATGCTGCTCTGGGTCACTTAAAAATCGAAGTAGAATCTAGGGGTGATTTCTCTTGAGAGGGTGGTTATCGCCCAAATAAGCCATAGACATTCCCAGGAGAAGCTAAATTGTAAAGGAGAACCATATCAGTTCAGCAGTTCACACACACACAAGGATGTCTGATTAATTGAGCTCCGCTTTTATTTATGTTGTTATCCTTGTTTATATTTGTTTAGATCCAAATTTTGATATTTGTTGTTGTGATCATAACCTTGGTATACTTTGTATCTGAACACCTGACAAATAAAGTATATTTTCCTCCACATAAAAGGTAATTAAATCTACACTCTTTCTTTCCCCCAAAACTGTTATCAAGCTATAAAAGACATAATTGTAAATAATATTGTAATTAATTAAATAATTGAATGTTTGTCTGTCTGTATTTTACATAGTAAATGTCCATGAAAGCTTCATACAGGTCTGGAGTGAAATTCAGGCTATGAAATATCTTCCATATAACATAACTTTATGGAAGCTTCACAAAGGTGCCGGGATTGTTTTAGCCTTTTTATTTTTTTCTTGGGAAGTTTTTGGGCTATTTTCTGCTTTTCTTATCTTATCGAATGCAGAGCTTCTAGATGGAAGGGACAACATTCAAAATTTGAAAGCGTAGCTAGCATATAATTATTATAGTTTAATGAATTTTGGAATATTGTTTCCTATAACAATAAGGTGCACATTTCATAGCAAAGCAACTCTATAATAAAGCCTTAAATCATGTAAATATATCTGTACGAGAAAGGTCCCTTCTCGATCCTAGTCCCCCAGCGCAACAATATCCATTTTGCTCATCCATTTAAGTAAGTTTTGGATTCGAAACGGATTATTAATAGAGAGTTCCATGTAAGAAATCTAAACAATTTCCCCCCTGCTATAGTATCCACGTATATTATATATCCATTGGATTATTCAATTATGGATGTTGTCATCCTTGTTTTTCTTTTTTAGATCTCTATTATGCAGCTTTGGAGAGGGACGGTTGGGAAACCAAATTTCGTCGTTTGCCACAATATTTGCCTTCTCCTATGAATATGGGTACAGGCACACCATATTAAAATCTCAGGAACATTGCTAGATTTAAAGGGGGGGGGGGGTGGTGACTACACCCCTGTCAGTGTTCACCACCCTACAACCCCCTTGACAAGGGTTTACATGCACCCTCCTGATACACTCCCAAGTACAGACAAGGGGGTGTCAAGATAAAAGTCACCACCAAGAAGGGGGTCTATTCACCCACGGACAAATTTTAAGGGGGATAGATACACCCCTCTAAGTGTTCACCTCCCTACAACCCCTTGAAAAGGGTATACACCCTCCTGATACACTCCCATAGTACAGACAAGGGGGTGTCAAGATAAAATAGTCAAGAAGGGTGTTGCACGCTTTGCTTCAGAGGCAGCTGTCTATATTGCCCTAGAAAAATTGGAATAGATGTCACTGCTTTTGGCCTACCTATTCTTTTGACGTCAGTAAAATACCCTATACCCCATCTTTCTAGGGGGTTTCTTTCCCCTCTTCACTGTCTCTTTCCCTCTACTGTGACGTCAATAGAATAGGTAGGCCAAAAGCTGTGACATCTATCCCCATTTTCTAGGGCACTAAACACAGCTACCACCATAGGACTCCCCCATCTTCTTCTAATTAATATTAATTTCATCTAGCATTATAATAGTTAAAAATGCTGTTGCATTATTTCGAACCAAAACACAAGTTATCTGTTAGGAAAAAATATTTACAATTTACATTTTGAAGGATAAGGGTTTAACTATATCTCTATTATATAAAGTAACAGAATTTGTGCGTGCCTGTCTGTCTGTACCGAAAGATCTCTCTAACCGCTATACAGATAAGGTTCTTCTTTGCGTGTACAGTGTAGTGTAGCTTCTCAGGTCCTGGAAAGTTTTATGAATATTTTGGGGGGAGGGTAACACCAAAAACTATTTCTTTTTAAACTAAAATGAAACTAGGATGGTTTCTATGAGTTGAAATTGATTATTTTATTCATTTTGAAGCAAGTTTTAACTAATACAGCAAAGTCATTGTTGTTTTCTATGCAATAAAAGGATAAAACATTAAAAGAGTGTTAACTCGATTGTGCAAAGAAACCTTTTTCAAAATCGGTAATGTATAAGTATAGATGTATATTCCATATGACTACCTCCCCCAAATGGCAAGGACCCTTTAGAATTAGAGGAAAATGATTTTCTTCAGTTTTTTAAAACTTTGCTTTCTCAATTAAATTGTCAGAAGCTATTATGTTTGATTTTCATTGTTTTGACTAGTTTTCCATATTATCTATGTCCCATTTGGTTATTGTCAGTTTTATATTACAATATTTTGACATGGTTTTTACCTTGTAAGGAAAGTTATGATTAGCTCTTGCCTCCTCTATTCATTTACTCTAATATGGACTTTTAGAATTTATAAATGGTTCATTAAACATAGCTTTAAGAGATGAAAAAATGAATTGATTTATTCACTTTTATGAAACATTTGGTGTTAGTTTTGTACATTTAGCTATTGAATGTAAAGTGGTTAAAAGCAATGCTATTACACTGCAATGGTATTAGAGTAAAACACTAGAGAGGGAAAGGTTAAATAACTGTTTTTCTTCATCGCTCTTTCCTTATGCCGTCTTTCAATTGGGTCATTAAAAATCAACCAATGGCGTGATATGTATTAACACAGCCAAGTAACAGGAAATGATTTGGTAGCAGAAAAATAAGATCATTGAAAAGGGAAGGGAGGAAGTTAAGTTATCTGTATATACATCAATGCTATAGATCTGTTGCACTGGTACCTATATTGTTGCATTCAATTATGCTTATATTACCCAATTTAATACAAGAATTCTGTATCAAAATTGTAAATATCACTATGAATGATAACAGTGTGTTAGATAAAGATAATGAATGTTACGACTGGTTGGGTCGAGGAATACCTTGTTGTCCAACATCTGATCTGAAGAAATGCAAAGAATCCTGGCATCTAGCTTGGAAAACTCTACAGTACAAGGAATTAACTTAGAAATTGTCCTAAATTCTTTAGTCTATTCTATAAAGTAGTAAAGGTTTTGTCTGAAGCTGAAGATTTCAATAACTTCTGAACTGATTCTCAAATTAAGGAAATCTTCACATGGGTCCTTGGATGGCTTAACGCTATTTTCTTTACTTTTAAGTTTTAGTCTTGGGTTGGTTTAAGGCTATTTTCATCCCATTATTTTATTTTTAGCCTCTAGAGGCTAGCTGCGCAGCCACTAATCTGTAATACGAAGTAGTACGATGCTGAAAAGATGTACAGATAAAGTGAATTATAGGGTAGCTTTGCTATTAAACTTTAAAAAAAAACTTCCAATGTATTGGACAATGGACATATTTTCTATTTTTAATTTAGAAGGACAAGTTTTTTGACTATTCTGGCATAGAGTCAGTGGAGAAAAGGACAGGAATGTTAATCAACATTGGTGATTTTCCTAACCAGGAATAGATTCTTGTTAATAATAGCCGAAAAATAGCATTTTCACCTATTTTCGGCATTTTTTTCGCTTATTTTTTCGCATAGGTATATATTTTGCAAATTCGCAATTTATTTCATAAATATTGCGAATATTTGCGACCAATTTGCAATTCTAACGGCTGGAATTGTGTATTTTTAGATGTATAGCAGGGACTTCCAAGCTTTTTATTTTAAGGTTTTTTTTAAGTTTGAGGGTGGTAATCTAATGTCATTTTTAAAATTTGAATGGGGGTTAAATGAGAGGTTTGAAAGTTTTATGAATATCATTTCTAAAAATATCTACTTCTTTCTTCGTCAAATTTTGTCGTCTATTCAGGTTGCTATTTTAGTCCTCATTTATTGGTCAGTTATTATCTAGTAGGAATAAAGAAAGATAGGATAAAAAGGGGTGGATCGTGTGTAATTGTATCCTTTGTGTAGTGGAACAAAGTGTCAAAAAAATCTGCCATGTGACGCCATAAATATGAGGGAGATGAGAACAGAAGTGGGAAAGAAAACTCCTAAAAAATAGATGGATAATCCCTCATTTTTATGACGTTCACATGGCTGATTTTGGAGACACTTTGTTTCGTCCCATTGTTATATTAGTCTGCTGGAAAGACCTTTTTATTAGAGTAGGCGAAAATATGGTGCAACATCCAAGTAACTATATATCAATTATTTTAAAATTTATAAAAGAATCTTGTTTAGATAAAGTACTACTACAAGCATCTTCCAGAGCTAAGAAACATTTTTACATTCAAAAGGAAACAATCTAGAAAAACCTGCTTATA
>LS057125.1:0-11305 GCA_900241095.1 Acartia tonsa
AGAGGTTTATTTGTCCATTGACAGCCACCGATAAGAATAAAACTGAGAACAGAGTACTTCCTAAAAATATTCAAGTTGAGATTGAGTTATTTTTAATTGACCTACTCAAGTAAATTATCATTGAACAGAAGGTCAAATATTTTCCCCTTAAGATCTTGTAAAGGAAGGATAAAGATAAATCCATAATCTATTTTTTTACATTTTGTTCAAAGGTATAAGATTCATGAAATCTTTAAGAATGTGTAACAATGGGAAAAAAGGAGGGAAATAGTTTTAATATTCCCAAATACTTCAGGGAAGCAAGGATATATTGCAGCAGCCTCATCTAAGACGCAACCGCAACCCTTAAAGAATCCACCGCCGCAGTTACTATTTAAATCCTCTAATTTTTTTATAATCTAAAAAATTTCCAACACAACCTAATGCACTTTTTAGAATATGTTTAAGAAGTTAATGTAAAGTAGACTTGAACAAGGAAGAAAATAACCACAAGTAGCAAAGCACTAGAAATTCATGGAAGAACAAAAAGACAAAATTATAATTATAAAAAAGATTAAGGTAATAAATGTGCAATAATTCTGAGAAATCACGAAACAAAACAAACTGTCGGATAACGTAATTCATACACTGTATGATCATCGATACAGGAAATCTTCAAAAAAAAATTTAAGCCGTCTATCTACAATAGCAGCCGAGAAAATCATATTTCCCCCATAGAATTATGGAAGAAATGAAGGACAGACAAAGTGTAGAGAAGTTTGCTAGTAAAAACATTTAATATATGAGGTTTTGTTCATACTTGAAATAAGATATTGTACAATGCTACTATGCAGGAGATTCATACTTTCATACCTGTGTCCCTGAATTTTTTCATCTTTATCCTTTGATTCTAAACTTTTCTGTTGGAATCAAAGATAAAACACAAGAAAAAGTTTTAGGCGTGAATTGTCTTTATAATTATTAACTTCCCTCTCTCTCTCTCTCTCTTTTAAATCTTTTACAATTACATTAATTTTATGAGCAAGAAAAAGATTTGTTTTTGGAGATATTTGAGCAAGTCAAGTGGTAATCCAATCGACATAAATTATATGCACATATAATTAAAACTCTTTATGGACTTTATAAGAATAAAAAATATATATCTTAATTCTTTTGAAATAATGAATTTGTTCTAAGCTAAAGATCTCAGAAATTGCAAATTTCGAATTGAATGTACGATTTAGGAAAGCTTTAGCAATGCGTTGAGCAGGTGGGGTTTTAGGCAATTTTTCTAACCTATTTTAACCTCTCCCTAGACTAGGGATAAAACAACTAGTCGTATTAAACAAAGTAGTAAGGTTTTTTTTGTCTGTCACCGAAAATCTCAAAGAACCCATTGAGTTATCATACAAGGAAAGCTTTAGTTTCCTGGATGGTGTTTTTATTCTAGTTGCTTACTGGTTTGATGAATTTAAAGTTTTTTGCGGTCGTAACTCTTGTTCTTTTGAATGGATGCAGTCATCCTTGTTTTTTTTACCCTTCCGATGAAACTTGTAACTTTTTCAATGAAACACAAGAAACTATTTATAACAAAGCTTGATGGTTTGTTTATGTAATATTTGGGTAACAAATACATTCATACATCATATTACTTTTATTCACAATTAAAATTCTATGCATTTTTTACCTAAAAAACAGTGAAACAAAAACATTTTAAATTCACTATATGTATATGATAAATTACACTAAAAATAATTAAGTTTTGATGAAGTCAGAGGCAGGTAGCATAGGGCCATAAACACAGAGAGATAACACTCAAAAATTTCAGAGATATGGCTTTCCAAAGTTCTTTATAATATTTTATATGTGGAACTCTAACATTATACGAACGATATTGAGTTATATTTCTTTAAATACTTGTAAAAACACATCGTTTGATGGCACGACTTTTGTCCTAATATCATGGTAATATTTTAGGCCTGTTTATGGGTCAAGACATTTTTTTCTAGATTGTTACTATCAAATGTATTAGTTCGGAAAAGAGAAAATTTTTCGTTTTAATATTCGTGAAAAGCTGTCTCTGATACGATGCGATAAATTACTATTCTGCTATCATGCTCTATACTGTTAATTTTCTCAGTCATTTAAAACACATTAAACAAAATATTAAGTCCTGATTAAAACTGAAAGAGCAAAGAAAAACTAATTTTTCATGATATGATCCCTCGTATTCTAGCAGATAACACTGTTTATTACTTGTGTAAACTCATATCAGGGATAAAGATAAGGTTAAAACTGACAGAAGCAAATCTAGAAAGTGTTTCTTTGCATATAATGAAAAAAATCAATGTAAGTCAGCAGTAAATTATTTTTTTGATATATCTATCTATCCTAAGTTGGTTTTAGGTATTTGGAAGATGGTATTTAGAAGATAGATATACCAACTTTTTAAGTCAATGTATGACATCTATTTTCCACCTTTTAAAACTGTAATAAATGGCATAAAACTTTAATATAGCAATCATTTGTAAAATCTAAAAATAATGGATAAAGAATATAATTTTTTTAAATTAAATTAAATATATCATAACTTTCATTTCAATCCGTTTTGGGGCCTATTGCATTCATTTTCAATAGACCAAGAAGAATAAAAACCATAGCAAAGCTATTTAAAAATATATACATAAAAGGTAAAGTGTCAATTTGTTCGTCTGAAAGAACCAAAAGATCTCGTTAACAGCTGGACCTATTTGGTATATTTTAAAGATGTTTTACTTTTTATCACAGAAAAAAAATTTCCTTTTTTGTCGAAGGTATGTCAACCATTCCATAACTTCGGAACTTCAAAAAATACTTGGAAACAAACTTGTTATCGTAAATTTTTTTTGTAAATGAGAATAAATTAAACTTTAAACTGCTAATGATAAACAGACCACCAAACGGCAAACTTCTAGAATAGTTATGCTGCTTTTCAAAGGCTATATAATGAGTGAGGCAGGCTATTGGAATGTTTTAATTAAAATATTTTTTATTCCATGTTTTTATTCAGTTTTGTATTAAAGTAATTTACTTTAATGTAATGGTGTGAGCATAATATTACATTCAGTAGCAAAGCTTCTTTGCAATTCATACTTGAAAGTATGTCTAAACCCTAGGAATTTAATTAAACCAGAGTTAGATCTATAGGGTTATAATTTTGGAGTGATTTCCTTTTTTATTGGAAATTTCCGACTATTTTACAGTTTTTTTTAGTTTTTCCAACCTTATTTAGCATCCTTTGATTTTAAGCTCAACTTAAACCCTAAAAACAATTAACGTACTTGTAAGGTCACGTTTTTTTGTCACTCATGGCATTAATTGTGTGAAATAAAAAAAAGACACAAAAAGTTTATTCTATTAACTATTATTGAATGATTAAATGTATACAAATAATGGGAACAAATTATCAGATAAATTTTAAAATTTGTAAAAGTTGACTTATTTTTTACCCTTTAATTTCAATTTCTGATAATATGCTATTTTATCATGCAAAAGAGGAGATTCGCCACTAATGATATTATGGTATTATTTTCTAGTTTTTTTATGATATTATACGTACACAAATAAATCTCACATTAAACTTGCGTGTGTGTAATATGGGTGCTTTACCAGGAATGCAGGAAAATAACAATAGCCGATAAATTCAGTCTAAATTAGTTATCCCTATATTAAAGACACAAGATTTCTGTTTATACGTCTGTGTATTTGTTTGTCTGTACCAAAGGATCTCGCTAACCACTGAACCACTAAACTGACCGAGCATTTACTGTATACATATATGTAATCCTCATTTTCTGCTTCAATTTAAATTGTTAGCAATAATACCATTGAAAATAATAAATAATTGCTTTTCTTCTATTAATCTATCCCTGAACCTGGTGTATCGTGTGTCTAACAATAAATGTTTTGATAAAACTGAACCCAAGTTTTTATAAAGCATTTACTGTTTAGTATATTCAAGGAATCTAATCAAGTCTGCAAAATATTTTGGCAAATAAAAAAGTTTATCCATCGGACTGCATTTTTTTTACTTTTTTCATCTTCGGGGAACAGTGCGGGAAGGGAGGTTAAGATAGAGCTAGAGACACTAGCGCTTACATAGATGTATCCTTGATTATATATTGATTTTACAAGAATCTTCATTAAAAGTAATAATGTTAATTCATTAAAAGTATAAATAGGGGTTAAAAATACAATCGATTAAGCCGTGCGGATGGATGAACGAAGCACACCAGTGAAACTTTTCGCCAAAAAAAAAGGTTTCTTTTGCAGACGAGATTGGACATCCATATTCTACTGAATACACTTTAAAGGTTTTTGCAAGTCTACATGTAAAGAGACTGGTGTGATTTCAATTCCGCTTTCCGTTTTATATTTACAACAAATAAATAATAGAAGGTGTTTTATGATGATAGAATGTTATACAACATAGTTAAATAATGTATTAATATGCGGTTCTGTGATTTTATTTGGTGATACATATGCGCTTTTGAATGCACACTGTTGCCTACCAGACTTTCCCTGAAATTTTCCTGTTTATAAATCACTATACTAAGTGGGCTTGTCATCTAAGATCTGCGGAAAAGCTGGTCTTATTAAGATACTTTAATACTTATTTGGTCTTCTTCTAGAGTTCAAGGGTTTTAAGTTTTGCTTCCTTCTCCACAAGTGCCTGTTCAGGACAGAACCCCCTCTCCACCCTCTCATTTTTAAAACTGATTGGAAATAGAGGTAGCAGAGGGAAAGGGTAGTTTGTATGTTTAACCCCTGCGAGGTCTCGAACTCTGCGGGACCTGTACCTGCGGTGCTAGCCTGTACACAATATAACCTAATCTATATCCTTAAATAAAGCAAACAGTCAATTTTTCAAAATAAAGTAAACAGACTTAAAGTGATTCATAGATTTAGAATTATTCCTGAAAAACGGACAATTTATTAATAAAACAATAAGTTAAAAGAAATTTTTATTATAGAATATAAATGAAAATGAAAAGTTTTCCTATTTAATAATATATATAAAAAACATAAAAATCTAATTAATTTTTAAAAAGTCAAGGTTTGTCTTTGTGTGGCTTAAAATAATTTAGAGAAGTAGATTAGATGGAAGATTTGTTGGTTTGAATTAAACAACGCATTTGATAGTTTTTTGACGCTTAAAATTTTGATAATTCTAAATGTATTTACAAACAGTAAATTGAAAAGCTTCGAGACAAGGAATAATATTTGGTGAATCTTAAACTCGTTTCAATATAATTTTTTTGTAACATATATTTCAAAACTGTTTGCAATTCTTGATTTATTTGTTGTTGATTTCTTTAATTAATCTCATTACCTTCATTTGTGGGAAGTTGCTTAACAACGAAAGTTTTCATTAACAGGACTAAAAAATTGAAAATAAACAGCGTGATTCTATAAAACACTATTTGACGGTAAAACGGGGCCACAGCGGTAAATTTCATATTAATCTTTCAATCTTTGATATCTCTTATAGTTTTCGAGAATATTGTTAAATTAACACATAAATTTTGCGCCTGCAATAATTTTTTTATTCAAAATTCAATAATTTCTAGACTAAAATATAGGCAATGGATTATGTTTTCTAGAAACAATTGTTTGCAAATTTTTGACCTATTAATGGTAAATGCTTTTGAATACAATATGGTGTTTGAGTGGATTGGAGTATAATTAAGCTGTTTTATACAATTTTTTTTTATAGATTTAGTTTCTTCGAGACATACAGAGATGTGGTAGAGGGTAGGGAGGGATATTCTTCTCCCTTTCGGGGCAATATCTCTGAAAGGGTCTGTCCAACTACCCATCCAAATAAACTAAAACCAGCACTGGACCAATGGTAAACTGTGCTGAAAATTGTGGACTTTTTTCTCCAGCCGCTTTCGAGAACTTTTCGGAAATACATATAGAAAAAATATGTAGACATCCAGGGATACTTTTGTATCCTGACACTAAAAGTTCAAGTCTAATCAACAATTAACAGACAAACAATTTTTTTTCAAGTAAAAAAAAGAGGATGTCCACCTAAATAAACAATTATTTACGCACTACCCACACTAGAATAGGTTATGCAAATTTAAAGAAAATATTCAATAGTAAAACTGCACAATGCAAGGGGTTCCTTGGTGTTTTCATGGTTACGTCTGGTTCTTATTTTTAGCAAATTCTAAATATAATTTTGCATTATTTTAGAGTTCCCAATTAAAATATTTTTTAAAAACATTTTCATCCTGCTTTGAAATAAGAAAAATCTACTCCCCTTGATTCCTCAAGTAAAAACTTTAAAAAGGAGGGTGCAGGTCAGCAGCTTAAATTTTACCTGTTGGAGCGCTTCTCCTAGAGGTTAGGGAAGAAGCTGCTAGTAGTATTTTTGAAAAACTTTTGTATAACACATTATCTGATTATGGACTGTGTCGCTCAACTAACATAAATAAAAGTAACAGAGGAGTTTAAAATAGATTTTTATTTCAAGTTGTCTCAACAATTAGCTTAGGTTTTGCATTATTGGCTACATTCAGGGAGAAAGATACTCCAGTATAAATTTATTTAACATACATATATCTATTTTATTTTCATCAACATTTTGTTAAAAGCATAGCTTTTCTATATTTAGGGTATGTTAGAATTGTCCTATATGCACGATGGTTCCTATAATAGTTAGGAAGCGTAGCAACTTTATAATCATTTCTAGAAAGTTCGTGATAATTTGTTTTTGACGTTTTTGGCGACAACTTTTTGTACGACATGATTATCCTATGTATCTGATTGTTTTAAATTTTAATTCTATACTATTTTAAAATTATGTTTATCATAAAAGTGCTTAAAATTATATGTAGAATTTAAAAAGTCCCTAAAATAATTAGTATGTGTCGTTACTATTTTAATAAGGAAAACCATGTTTATGACCACGATTATATTTAAACATGAATTTTTGTCTATTGAAAGTGGAATGGGGGATTACAAGAATCAGCAAGATGATTATTATTATAAAGAGAGGGGAAAATTGAATTCTATATTATCTTTTTATAAAATGGGTTTCACCCTCCAAACTGTTGTAAACCCCTGTCTTTGGTATAAATGTCAAAGAAGTAGCTGTATTCAAAATAGTTCTATTTTTCGGGCTGCCGCAAAGCTTTATATAAGGCGTTACCAAGACATCAATATGCAGTTGAGCAGCACAATATTATTGGATGATGAATGACGAAAACTGGAAGCTGCTAAATTGTATCCACTAGAAAGTTAACGATCCGAAGTAAGGCGACTGTAAAGCCTTAACACATAATACAAATAATTATAAATGTATGTTTGTTTATCTATTTGAACTCTAAACTCTGAAGCACAAATCTTCTTAAAACTCAGGAATAAAGGAGTTGCAACTAAAGGTTTATTTCTAAAACATGTTTTCAAAGTTTTTTTTCATCTCCAGCCTAAGATTTCAATAACTACTGAACCCATTTTAGGAAAGCTTTACTTAGGTCCATGAAAGGTTTTATACTATGCAATACAGAGTCCCTAATTTATAGGGGCGCAGCCTCTAGTAGATTCTAAAAGTATCAAAGATAAATATTTTAGGTTAAATTATATGAGGATTAAAAGAGCCCCGTCAGATTAAGGGGATGGTTGTTTCAGTATAGTTTTATTATTGTTTTGAATTTAATATTAACCTTATCCATGCTAAACCCTAAGTTCAACTTTAAACACCCTGTCAACGTTCAAATCAACACAATAATATAAAGCTAAAATATTCCTGATAACCCATTATTAGCAGACAGTTAATTACTAAAATTATGTTGTTATGTTTTTTTTTTCCCAATAAGATCTCGTTAACATCAAAACAAATTGAGTTATCTTTAGGAAAGCTTTATTAAAGTCTTTTTTGACTATTTTTGCAAAACTATGAGAAGCTTCTATTTAGATTCTAACTACTTAAAAGAAGTTATTATATAGTCTAGGTTTTCTATGTTTCTAATGTAAATTTATGCTGATGTATCTAATAGGTAGGCCTTGATAAGTAGACAGGTAAACCCTACTTTACAAAGTTCCAGTTTTTGTTGATAGGGAAATCATTGATAAGTTTATGTACCCTTGACTAACTTTCTAAATAGGATGATAAGCATTAAGAGGGGAGCTTGGTTTTATAATCATCACTGTATCATTTTAAGCAAGGAAGATCAATTTTCATTATAAATGTGATATATAAAAGTAACAGGATCTGTGTGTGTGTGTCTCTGTGTACTGAAGGATCTCTGTAACTGCTAAACCAAAATGGCTCTTCTTTACAGTGCAGTTTTTAATAGGTCCTGTAAAGGCTTATACCTATTTTGGGGAGGTTACAACCACCCTCCCAAAAGATATCGCCCCTATTAAAAATGACCCTATTGTGAAATTTCAATATTAACACTCAACATGTCTTTGTTTCAGTGATAAAATTTATAGAGTAGCTTCGCTATGCAAGAATTTGATAAAGTAATTCTTAAACATTTATGAATAATTATTATCTTTAAAGATAAGTAATGGGAAATGATTTCTTTAAACAGCCGCATTCTTGCTGTTTGACCTATTACAATTTTGTAGTGTTGCAATTCCTTTTTGATATTAAAAAAAGCCGTATTTTCTGAATAAAAAGATCCAATCTTCAATTTAACTCTTTGTTTTTAATAGTGCCAAAATTTGTTAAAAGAATTAAACACTTATTTTTAGAAAATTAAAGCCTAGAAATCTAGAAGTTGAATAAATGACAAATATTTAGAAAAGTTAAAGATTTATGAATAGAGAAGGCTGCTTTGGCCATACTAGAGATTTAAAAATGTTTCAATATTATGGTATGGTAGCCGTAGGTTTGTGTTATTTTTAAAATGGAAAAAGCAGGCGAAGTGCCTTGGCCCTTAAACTAACCAACTAAACCAACTATTATAATCATAGAAACAATTACAAATGTTATGCAATCAAAGTGCTGTATTTTTGTGTATATATAATCTGTTTTTATGTCACGGTAGTATATTTGTTAAACTTATTACTGAACAATCTAAAAATAACTTTATTATTTTTTTTAGAATATGAATCTGTGTCTTACCCGGAACTGTTGACAATACAACATACAACACCATGGTGAACAAACAATTTGAGAACAGACAGACATACAGACAAACCCATTGTCGACAAACAGACATAATAACTTTCATTGAAATGATGATAAACAAACAGTCAAACAAACATTGAATTGTTTTAATTCTGGGCTTCGGATCTATTTAAAATAATTTAAAAATTTAGGATGGTATTGGTAACGTTCCAATGTAACTGAATTTTGCTTTTCAATACTTTGTTTTCTCTTAGTTATGTAGGCAACCCTCCATTATGTCAAAATCAAGGGGATGTAGATCAAAACTGCATCATAAATTAGTACTATTCTTACTGCTGCTATGTCAGATGCAGCATATTAATAGTTAGAGTAGTAGTAATGGCTTGGCACACAGCTCTTTAACAAGCAAAGTAAGGACTTCCAGACAAAGGTAGTACTATGGTTGGCTGTTGAGTGTTACTTCGCCTAATCCCCCGGATGTTTGAAAAGGGTCGAGCATTGTTCTTTTTGGTTAATATGAGGTAACAATAGGTATGTTTAATGTTTATTTATGAACAAAAGATCCCCAACTCTGGATTAAAACCTCGTGTTCTGTCCATGTATTCAAATACATCATGTTAAAACAGTGTAAAATTTAAATCAACAACTGTTAACTTGTGTGTAAAAAGTCAGAGAGCTGCTAAAATAAGAAATCTTGTTAAAGCTTGAATATAACTATTTATTTGTCTGTTGTCTTTTTAAAACATTTTAAGATATAAGCACGTTAAGTAAGCAAAAAGATATAAAAATATATTTTTTTAAAGTTAAAAATCTATAATAAAAAGTAGCTTGATGTCTGTCCGTCTCAAGATAAAGATCTCGATAACCGCTGAACCGAATGGGCTCTTCTCTTCAGGGAATATGCCTACTGGTTCTGTGGTGGTTTTAAGCTCTTTTCTTGGGTGGTGGGGCATCCTCAAACCCCAATATATAGTATATATTAGGGTTGACTTCCTTTTACCTCTTAGAGCTAAGCCCCAGAGGCTAGGGGCGAAGCCGTTAGTAAGAATTATAAAGAGGAGAATATTAGAAGAGCAATACAAGCTAACTGTAGTTGATCCAATTACTTCACTACATGATGTTTGAATTAATATATTCATGTACATACAACTATTAGTTTGACACGTGTGATTCACACAAATTTAAATTTAACACTAATTCTACAAATATTTCAAATATTTACCATTTTATGTGATAAATTAAATGTGTCAATGCAGTAATTTTATTCATGATAAAATTTTAAAATTAAATCAAAACTACTCTATGATACTCTACATATAAGATGTTAGTCTTTTGTCTGAATCATTGAAGGTTAACGTGATTTTCTCGGTTCCTATTTATGATAGACAGCTGAATATTTTTGTGAAGATTTCATATACCATGAAGCATCCAGTATGTGGTTCGTTGGTCTGTCTCTCATGTTACAAAAGACGTATATATTTTTTATATATAAAGGTTTCGTGATTTTCCATTTTAAATATATTCATTGTTTGTGACATTTGCTCTTCAATTATCATTATACGTTTGTCTTTCCATAGTTCGCTTCGCTACTATTGGGTGAAGTCACCAATGATTGAATTTTAAAGTGCTTCTATACAAAAAAAATAAATGTCTCTTAATGTACAACTATATTCCATAATGTTTGGATATTTTTAAGGTCAAAAAGCTTAAATGTTTGCGAAAAATGCTCCACTTATGCAATTGTTGCTGAATAAGGAAGATAAAATGTTCTCTTCCTTACTTGTCTCTTACAATATGTTTGTCAATTTAAAACTAAACCATTATAGTATGAAAATTATTTTTAGATTAGCTAAAAAGAGGGGAGTTTTTAGTTTAAACTTTTTGGTGTGTTTTTACATTAATAGATCTTAAATATCCAAAACTTTGGTAATTAAGTAAGAATAAAAGAATTTAAAGTTTATTCGTTGGGGAATTTTACTTAATGACTTGTCATCTTATATATACACTAGCGGCTACGCCCCTAGAGGTCTCTAGTGGCACTTTAAATGTTTTTTTACATTCAAAATATAGCTATTTAACGTTTGACGTTTATTTTTCTCTCTTTCTAAAATCGATAAATTTAAAAAAAAATTAATTTCTCTAGGGAGGGTGGTGGTACCCTCCCCCAAAATAGTTATAAACCTTCCCGGGACATAT
>LS057126.1:0-11304 GCA_900241095.1 Acartia tonsa
ATACATTTATATTCTGCTTTTTCAGTTCTGAAACTCTATATATGTTAATGTTCGTTTGTCCTACCGTTTCAGAGCTTCGCTTTTATGGATGTCGTCATCCTTGTTTAATGATAAGGAGTATACGGAAAAATGTTTTTTTTCTCGCGAATAATTGGTATAATTCTGTTTGTGAATTATGTCATGTAGTTGTGACGCGGAAATAGGTTATTTTACATTTCAAAAATAGTTACTCTTTGGTTTTGTAGTGTTTTCTTTTAGGTAGCGTAACTACTTCTAAATAAGAAAGTTTTATCCTCCGTATATCTTCTGTATGTGTGCTTGACATTTTTATCAAAAATTAATATTGTCTGTAGACTTTCTTTTGGATGTTTTTTTTGTGGCTTTTAGTTGTATTGTATTTAAACTACAATATTTTTTTATCGGTTTTTGTTTTTCATTTAAACTTAATATATCACGTCTCTATACGTAAAATTTAAAAAAAAATGTGATTTCTCTTGGAAGGGTGATGGTACCCTCCCCCAAAATAATTCAGCGGTTAGCGAGATCCTTCGGTACAAACATACAAACACACAGAAAAACACACAAACTCACAGACAAACATCCTGTTACTTCAGTTTAAGGATGCAAGTAGTATTATATAAGTAGCTTGATCTCTAACCGTCTATCTGTCCGTCTGAAGCTTAAGATACCGGTAACCGCCGAAACGTTTGGACTATACTCTTCAGGGAATATAGCTATTTGCCTTGTGGTGGTTTCAAGCTATTTTCTTAAGGGGTGGGATACACTTCTTGAGGCGAAGCCGCTAGCACAGTAAAATATAAATTATGTAACTTATTAAAAAGCACATAGCATTCTTATTGGAAGCCTAGTGTTAGTGTGTGTAATTTCAGGGAGGTAGGGGACATTCGGCTGTTTATACACTAGTCCCCAAAGTTTTATAATAACTTTTTCTTATTTGTTGGCTTAACAACTTTGGGGAAATTTATTGAGTTTTGATTAGCCAAGGTTTTAACCACTAATTGTAATTTAATCTGTAATATTGTGCATCATCATTGGGGATGTATATCAATTTATTGGCCATTGTCTTATCCCTGGAGTAATAAGGTTGCATTGCATGGCAAGATGGTGCCACAATATTGCACGCGCAGCTACAACGACGACTTTATGTTTTAGTAAACCAGCCAATATCAAATCAGACCGTAGAGGGACAAAGTGTCTCAAAAATTACCCATGTGACGTCATAAAAATGAGTTATTATCTATCTATTTTTAGGGATTTTCTTTCCCACTTTTTATACCTCATTTTTATGACGTCACATGGCTGATTTTTGAGACATTTGTCCCGCTACAATCAGACCTCTTTTCAAATATGCCCGTAATGTTTTCTTTTGACTGGATAAGCTCATATTTCTTTCTGTTATGTAACTGCAATTGCCAAAAATGAAGCTAGGTATAATTTTATGATAATCATGAAGTTGTTAATGCTAAACTTTTTGAATTGTACGTAATTGTTACAAGAATCATCATGATAGATTAAAAATGAATAGGACCATTCTAACATGCCAAAGTTTATTATAAAATCTATCACCTACAGAAACAGACATACACAATTTTTGTACAGAAAATCTTTGCTCCTACTAGTAAATATTTGGTTGTATTGTAAACCAACTTAAGCATTTCATACATAAAACATCTCAGAAATGAATTTGCAAGTACAGACTTTGAAAATAAAATAATTATGAAAGCTTAAAGTTGCCGGCGCTTTATATAATTTTTAGTAGCGAAGCTACTCTATTATTCGAAATGTCCGTCCGTCTGAGACAGAATAGGGGAAACGTGATTTTCTCGGCTCCTGTTTAAGATAGATGGCTGAAATTTCTTGTCAACATTCCCATTCACATGGAGCATAATTAAGTATAAAACATGGATGCCAGTCGGACCCCCTTTTTAGAAGGTTTTATGCTTTTTTTCTATTTTTCTAATTTTTCTCCATATCTTTGGTGTTTATGGTCTGATTTTCAAAAAATTTTCAGTTATAGATATCAAAATTAAATTTTCCGTCGGTTAAAGAAAACAACCATGACGGTCTGACTGCCTTTTTTGCAGGTTTTAGGCTATTTTTATATTTTTCATATTTTTCTCCATATCTTTGTTTATGGTCCGATTTTCAAATTTCTTTTAGTTTTTGCAAAATCAAATTTTCTGCCGTTTTAAAAAAACAAACATGGCAGACTTTTAGCATGTTTTGGGCTATTTCTATATGTTTACATATTTCCCCATATCTTTGGTGTTTTTGGTCCAATTTTCAAACTTTTTTGGAATATCCGTATCAAATTAATTTTTCCCATTGTTATGAGCATCTTTTATTCCGTCATCATACAAAATAAAACAAGGTTTCGTGTTTATTTTCCGATAAATCTATTCTTGATTTAAAAAAAATATACTTTAAATCTACTTGTACACATTCCCATCCACGATTTTTGTGCTTCGCTACTTATGGATGTTGTCATCCTTGTTTATCCCCTGTTTCATAAAGTTAAGAATCATAAAATGCATACGAAAACAAGGATGACAACATCCATAAAGCGAAGCTCGGAAATGGAAGGACAAACGAACATTAACACTGTAGAGTGTCAGAACTGAATAAGCAGAATATTAATGCATAAGTTAAAAGTAAATTGTAAGTAAGATTGTTTAAAAACTGTTACAAACACGAGATAATGTCGAAGGACATACTTACATTTTTAGGTCTTGATTATAGAGATGCTTCGCTTATTACATTGTACCTTGTTGTAATAGGAATCAGCATTCTAAAATATCAAAGGAATCGGATAATTTTAACATTTAAAAATTTGTTGTCAAGAAAGTAAAAAATCAGCACGTTTTAAGTGGACGTAAGGACTTTCTGTTAACGATTATAGAGTTGCTGCGCTTTTCAAATCGTACCTAACTGTTATAGGAATTATCATGCAAAATTTAAAATCGATAGGAACATTCTAACCTGTTATAATTAACGAAAGGAGCTCACCTACTACTTTATATAAAAGGATAATTTAGGTATTCCTTAATGATGTTCTCACTCACTGCAATTGCAAATGCAAACTATTACGTATTATAGTTTACTGTTCTATGACAGTAGCTGAAGCTGCGCTAATTAAGGACAACATTGTTTTTGTCACAATAACATAAATAGCTTAAAAATATTAAGAAATGAAGTAATTACAGAATTATTTGAAATAGATAAATCATGAAAACAAAGCAATAAACTTGAATTAACAGGTCTACTTGTTGGTAGGAGCTAAGATACCATATAGCATAAGGTGAGTGCGTACGTCAATCCTAGACCTTCGTAGATCTTCGTTTGTTGACATTGAAGGACTATCACCTTTTTTTCACCACCGAAATGCTTCACACCTTGTGTTTGTACCGAATGATCTTTCTAAATGTTTAGGCGATATGGTTCACATTTAAAGGGTAGCTTCTTAAAGGTCCTAGAAAGGTTTATAACTATTTTGGGGGAGTGTATCACCTCCCTCCCAAGAGAAATTGACCCTAAAAAAATTACTTACCACCCGGACCTCCACTTCAAGAGCCCCTAGAGGCCTCATAAATATGTTGTTAGAAATTAGAATTTACGTGCTACTTTGAACACAATTTTCCTTGTTGTTTACGACAAACCTATTGAACAAGATTTATGACTGTTGGACATTGACAATTTAAAGGGCCATCTTGTTAACCTAATTATGATGGATTTATTTTGTATTGGCGTTCCGTTTCCTGTATTATTATACTAGGGGCTGAGCTTCTAGCAGCTAGGAGCTCTCTATTTGAAGGAGTAAGGAAAGACCCTAAAGCAAAACTTACTACTTTATGTAATAAAATTAAATGAGAAGATTTTCTGCAATTGTCCTAATCGCAGTGAAACACAGAAAGAACAATTTTATAAAAATACTATTCAAATCCCTTTAAAACAAGGATAATAAAATCCATTAATTTGATCACAATGCAAATTTTGATAATAGTCAAAATTAAAGTAAAAATATCAGGGATCTAAAAGAACAAGACAATGGCCGATAAATTGATGTACATCCCCAATAATGACACACAAAATTACCCCTTCTTTAGATTATAGTTTGTCGTTGAAACGTTTGGCGTAATGACCCAACCAATTAAATTCAAGAAAAAGTCTCCAAAGTTGTGAAGTTGACGAATAAGAAAGAAAACATTATTATAAACTTTAGGGACTAGTATAATAACCAGCCCAATGATCCCTCCCTCCCTGTGAAAATATTATATTATGTTTGCTTTCATCATAGAGCTTTTCATTTTGTTTTGTGTCTAGGCGGCGTAATTTAATATTGTAATTTCTATTAAGAGCAATGGAAATCTTTCAAAATTTTCATTGTACTTTAAGTGTTATTTTGAAATACTTAAACCTTTTTTGTTATTGAAGCTGGAGGCTTCAAATTTGGAGTATTGGGTCTACTTGTGGCAGTCTTTCAGCAGTTAAAGCGTTGTACTTCTTGCAGGATTCATTTAAGGATTGCATGAATTAATTTAAGTATCGAACTTTGTTCATATTGGCGCGAGTTGTTAATTACAGTTGGATGATTCCCACGTGAAAATGACAAGAAATGAGTCAACTTTTGACATAAATGTGTCATTAATAACTACACGCACACACACACGCGCGCGCGTAAGCAAGTGTGCGAGCAATATAGTGATCTATTAATTTGGACAATAGAATCAAGTGTAACTAACAAATGATATTCTAACCTGTAAATAAGGGGGCAACTAAATATACCTTTTTTACCATCAATATAATAAACCGAATGAATTATGAATTTAATGGAAGACTCACTGGTTTGTGTCTTAGCATGGCTTTAGGCTAATTTTCTGCCCCTTCCACTCCAAGCTAACTAATCCTAAAGATACCCTAGATGCTAGGGGCACTGGCACTGGTAAATTAGATCTGTAATAGTAGCCTTTAAATTTTGCAGCTAAAATAAATCTTCTGCTAAAAATTGAATACCATTGAATTGGGGAACATATTAATTTGTTGTCAGTTGTCCTACCCCTGCATTTCTAAAAGTATTTTTGTATTCTGTTACAAAATATCTCTAAAACAACGGGACTGTTTCATTATTCTTGATGCGTGGCTGGCTAAAATAACGATCCCGTCCATCCAAAACCTTTACCACATCCCCTATCCTCCTACTGGATGACTAAACTGACCAATAAGTAAATTGCATGTTAGCAATCTGAATTGTCGACAATTTTTCCCTGTCATAATATCCATGTATATTCTATATCTATATGGTATGTTGATTTAGCAAAATATCGGGGATTTCACCTGATTAAACGAATCTAACCACATATCAGATTGTATATATATAACAAGGTGTATAACGGAAGCTTATCTATTCAGAGAGAGGTGTCTGAAATTAAACTGTTTTCCCAAAATTAATAAAAGGTCATTGCACTAAATTTTATTTTTAGAATAGTTATTTCTCGCACCGTATTATAAACAGCTTTTCGAGGATATAAAATGTACAATTATTAGATTAAAACCAGTTTTTTAAGCCCCGAGATGCCGAAGGCACGAGCTAAAAAAACTGGTTTTAATATTATAATTGTACATTTTTTTATATTCGTAGAAAACTGGATATAATACGATGCTAAACATAGTTTTTGATTAAAAATATTTCATTGTATCTAACTGTTACAGGAATCATCATGCCAAGTTTGAAATCGATAGGATAATTCTAACATGCTTAAATTAAAGATAAGAGCTATCCGTTATATACGGACGGCGTGCGAAAATCCACAAATTGTAGAATTTTTGTTGTTGTAATTTTTACCCCTTTTAGGATAAACGGTTAGAAATATATAATTTCTTTAATAGAATTTCAAATAAACGCGTGACAAACGAAAAAACGCCCTAAAAATTAAATGGTGATAATAGAATGTTTTGAGACGTATAAAAACAAGAATGAATGAGGTTTAGGCAATTGCCCCTCAGGGTTATACCCAAAAAATTTCATTTAATCATAAAGAAAGACCATGAAATTTTGACTAAGCAAGTTATTTAATAGATCAGAGTATTTTTCTCTTCAAAAAAATAGCCATCCATCTTAAATATCAACTGTGAAAATTATATCTCTACTATCTTATAGACGTTTGTAAAAAGAAAGTATATTGTAGAGATGTTTATGGGCCAGTTTTAGCCGCCTGTCAAAACGCCTGACGGACTTATATCATACATACAGAATTAAAGAGTAGCTTCGCTTTAAAAAAAACACTGCAAAGAAGCAATTTATAGATTGTAACATGTAATTTAAACATATTTTACCCCTTTTATTAGTAAAACAAGGATGACGATATCCCTTAAAGCGATTTATTTATCATTCTGAAAAATATTAGATTATAATGTTAATTTTAATTTTCAACTGCAGTAACATTTGTAATCAATTAAGTCAACACTGATAATGGATTAAGGATATACGTGGATATATTAACAAGGGAAAAATTTTCGTCCCCTGAGCTTGCTAATATGGACCTCATTTATTGGTCAGTTTGTTAATCCAGTATAAGGGGAGAGTGGGGGTTTCGTTATTTTAGCCAGCTGCGACTATTACTTTATCAGAGTTCATGAAAATCTGGTGGAACATCCAAATAATAATAATATATCGATTTTACTGATGTTGATCTCAATAATGAAAAGTTTCAATTTCTTCAGTTTTGTATAAAATTGGCAAAACGTTTGATTGTTATGACAGATGAAATATACACACACAACATTCACAAACACACATAACATTCCCAAACACACACACACACACATGCATTTAAGTCTTTTCGTCACAAATCTTATATACAGTCTGCAAAGCTATTCTATGCTCATAGTCTATATGTCTATTTAAAACCTATATTTAAAAATCTATAAATTGCGTATTAGAACCATCATTCTTACTGTGAAATATATGAAAAAATATGATTAAAAAAGACTTTACTTCCATTAAAAGTAATACATTTTGGGTCAGGTGAAGGAAACGAAGTTGCGGGTTTCATCATATTTTTACTTACAGTAGCTTTTCCCCTATTTCTAGCCCTGCGGGGGGCTCTAACCCTGCGGGGCAATCATCTAACCTAACTTAACCCAAAATAACCTTTAAAAAGCTACTGTGAAAATCCGACGAAACCGCAACTTCGTTTCTTTCACATGACCCTACATTTTTTATTCAAATTTTTGTAGCACAAAACACTAGGTATTTGTTATTACTGAACAATCTAGTTTCTATAATTTTTAAGTTGGCTTAACATTTTGTAATATTGTCATCCTTGTATGTTCATCAAATATGTATATATAGATCTTAGGGGAAGAGGCAATGGTAGACATAGGCCTTAAAGGACTCTCATTTTGAAATTTTAAATGTTATTATTTGGAAAAAACTATGAAATATATATTATCTAATTTGTATTGTGCTAGTGGCTATGAGCACTCATTTGGTTCAGTAGTTATTGAATTCTAATGCTTTGGACAAAAAACCTTACTACTTTATATTATTGACTAATAGCTTCTAGGGGAGTGCGAGTAAGGTCGATTAATAGCCTAAAACCACCCCAAGGCATTTATATAGCGTCTTTAAAAAGTACAAACAATTTGGACCAATAATTTCCGAGATCTTTAACTTCAGACAAACAAACCTTACAGGAAAACTTTGTGTACAGTCCCTTTCGTGACAACGCCTCTTAAGTGGCGTTTCGTCGTATATTCACAGTAACTTTTGATGGGTTGTTAGGTTAGGTTAGGTGATTGCCCCTAAGGGTTAGAGCCCCCCCCCCTGCAGGAGCTAAAAATAGGAGAAAAGCTACTGTGAAAATAATACGCAACGCAAGGCGTTGTCACGAAAGGGACTAAACTCAAAACTTTTTGTAATGGACAGTCCTTTTAAGCATTGTGTAGTGTGTACCCCTCGAAAAAAAAGATATAATAGGCCAGTGAGATGTTGGAAGTGGACAAAATAATGCCATTTCTCCCAGCCGTACGCCGTCATGCGTCATGTTGGAAGGATGACGCAAATTTCAGATCTCAAGTTTCGCTATTTGATTTACAATTTTTCTCTATAGGATAAATCGACGCATGCACTATGGGCAAATCAAAAACATTAACTTTTTTTCTCACGTTTTCTCAAAAAATTTTTTACACCATTTAGTAGCTTAGATTATGAGGAATTAGCTTTATTTAAGGCATTTTTCTCGGTTTTGCCGACTAACATAGATATTGGCGTTCAAAAATACTCATTAAAATTATATATTTCATATGAAAAATTAAAGTAAGACGATGTATTGTGTAACGTCTGTGTATTGCATAAATATATATGTATATGTATGTATGTTTAGACGACCGTCAAGCAAAGGGGGAATCTATTTAAAACTCATGCTGAGAGAAGAGGAGGGAAATATCTGGATGGGATTCTCATTTCTCTTAAAATTTTCCATTCATATGTTTCTCAAAAAAGACAAATATTTTTACATTATATGATAAAGCAAGAAATAGACATTTTAGCGTTAAACATGAATAATCATTTAAAAGCAAATACAAATATGAAATAGGTATGCATGATAATACTTAAATAAACTCTTATATTGACCAGAATTATAAGCAAATACTTCCTTTTTGACAGTAGAGCTCTTCTACTTTAATGGTCGATTAATATGACCTTCAGTAATAGATTTATTTAATCATAAAATAGGAACGTTAGATATAAATCATTCTATTGATTTCAAACATAGAAGATAATTCATTTCTGCAGATTGGATTGAACACCACTTCCGTAATTCTACATCCTATAATTCTTTTCCTTTCTTTATGTCCTGTATTGGTCATAAATTCCATAATATCACTTTACAGCACAGGAGAAGGAAATGAAATCATAAATCTTTATCAATTTCAATCCTTATTTCTTTGCTTACACATTGATATTTACTAATTATTTTGAAATCAAAGTGACAAAGTTTTGTAAACAGCAATTGTTTAAATAAAAATCAAAAACTTAATTTAGAGAATTATCTATATTACTAACTTTTGACTTTTCCTATTGTATATATAAAACATAAATACTTAAAATATAAAATTAGTTTGAGTGTGAAACATTTGATTATATTGTTTTTTTTATGTTACTTTATGGGTGATTACTCAAGATTTCTACCCTAGCTATGATAAATTACAAATTGCTGTTTTGCAAGAACACCGAAGTTTATAAGATATTGTAAACTGTAGCATAATATAGGTTATTAGGGGTTCAAATTCGCGTTTAAAGGATTAGTGCTAAGAAAGGGGAAGTAAAGTAAGGGTTAATCTAGGAGAGACTTATTTTTAAAAATAGATATAATTTTTTTTTATTTCGACGCTTTTCTACATATAGGATCATATAACTAATTTAGGCATTTAAAATTGGAATTGTCATATAAATTTCAAACTTAACATGCAGATGATTTCTGTCGCAAATACAATTAAGAAACTTTAGCAATTCTTTAACTATTTTTTTCATTTTTTTAGGATGATTTTTTAATGGCACTCTAAAAGAAAACTTTTTTATCAAAAATGATATATACCCTAATTTTAATCTGTAATTCTGATAGGTTTAATGCATCTTGTTGTCCCTTCTGTCATTACTGTTTGAATTGCCGCCTATAATATTTTATTATACATCTTAATAAAAAGAAAACCCCTCCAATAAAACCCGCCCATTAGTAATTAGCGGCTTGATTTAAGAATTAACACCTTTTAATTAAGTATGAATAAATAATCCAAACTTGAGAAACACTATGAGTTTCCCACCCCAAATTTTATTATATAATCCCCTGTTTCTTATTCCGTTTGCTACACAATGCATAAGTTTGTCTGCTATGAATTATGTGAAGCTGTAATAGGCAAGTATAAAATTTGAAATATCGTCGTCAACGGTAAAAAAATAAAAAATAAATAAAATTGATTTTTTATGTAAATAAGAATATTTTTAAAATTTTTTAGATGTTTAAATCATATTAGAAGAAATTTGCTAACTAATAGTGCATATTTCACCCACTTAAGTATAATAGGAAACAAATGACAAAAATCGCTATTTTTTGCCCATAGTGGCATGCAAGATTATTTAATTCGCTATAATATAAAAGATAATTTTTCTCAAATCGCGATATCTGGGATCTGAAATTTGCGTCACACTTCCAACATGACGTATGACTGCGTAAGACCGAGATAAATGGCATTATTTTGTCCACTATCCGAAAAAGATAGAATAAGCTAGAAGATGTGTTGGAAGTGAAATTGGAAGATATATTTGTCAATACTGTACAATACAATTTTAGTGGCTTCAAATAGGACAAAATATTTTTTATGCCGATCAAAAACAACTGAGACGTAGCAAGTATTTAATTTTCCATATATCAATGGTTTTATTATTATAAAAACTAGCGACTTCGCCCCTAGCCTCTAGGGGCTTTGCCCCTAGAGATGATAAAAAAAAGTTAGGGTGAAATTCGTAAAAAAAATAAGAAGGACCAAGGAAATCTTCTACAAAAAAAACACAAAAAAGGACCACGAATATCTCCTAGAAGCCTCTAGAGGTATTTAAAGTAGGAGGGGGCAAAGGCGACCTCTCTTCCCATTACAATTAGAGCTGAGTTTTATACAGAATTTTTTTTTTTTGGGGGGGGGGAGTATCTTTTATTGGGAGGGTGGAGTTAAAAACCTTCCCTGGACCTATAAGAAGCTTCACCGTAAAGGAAAACCATATCGGTTCAGCGGTTAGCGAGAACTTTTGCTACAGACAAAAAAAGCTTACTACTTTATATAATAGGATATGCGCTACGAATGAAAATATCTTGTAACTTTCCTGAATTTTGGTGTAAAAAAACATATTATTTATATTATTTTTATATTTTGTCCCTCCTCAACCCATATGAAGATGGGACAGAATTGAATAGAAACCTTGAAGAAAGGTCAATCCATCTTTTTAACAAAAAAGAGATGAAACCATATATTGACGAATTATTCATCTGTCTGTTTGACCTCCTTTCCCCTTGTTCGTGCCCCCCCCCCGCCCCCCCCTATCTAATCTGCCCTTCCCAAAAATGTTGGAGGATTTTTATAAGCGGAGCTTTTCTATAATTATTATAATACGTCCGTAACGGATAGCTTTTTCGTTAATATAGACATAGAATTGTCCTATCGATTTCAAACTTTGCATGATGATTCCTCTAGTAGTTAGGTACGATTTAGAAAGCGTAGCAACTCTATAAT
>LS057127.1:0-11303 GCA_900241095.1 Acartia tonsa
CCTCCCGCGGGCCGGCCGGCCGCCGGGCTCCCCCCCCCCCCGCCCCCCCCCCCCCCCCCCCCCCATGGAGCTGTTTATTACACTAGTCCCCAAAGTTTTAAGATAACGTTTTTCTATTCGTACAACTTTGGAGATTTTTAGTGAATTTTGATAGGTGTTTACTAAGGTGACTGTTCAAACGTTTTAACAACTAATTTTACACTACACAAGGGGTTATTTGGTGTCTTATGATTGGGGATGTATATCAATTTATCGGCCATTGTCTTTTCCATTTAGATGCCTGTGTGTGTGCTGTAGTAACTTGTACTTTTAGTTAAAAAGCAGACAACAGACTTAAAATATATAGGGATAGGGCATTGGCAAATAAAATTTAAGCCACTATTCTAAATTTCTCCTTATATTGTAAAGGAACTAAATCAGAATTTTTCACATAAGAATTGGGGGATGGATTAATTTATCATCCATTGTCATATACCTCAATCCCTGCTCAATATTATAATATCCTCCAAACGTAGATTTACAAAAGTAGAGAGAGAGAGAGAGAGCTCCATGTCTTTCACTTACACACACACACACACACACAGTCTGCGTGTGTGTGTGTGTGCATGTCTTATATAGTTGCTCTAGACACCGCGAGGTGTCGCTACTAGTCACAGTTATTTTCTCCCTCATAGATTGTCTGATATGGGCTTTCGGGGGAAATTTTATTTAAAATTTTTTTTATTACATCTGAAAAACTGAAAATATTTCTAGTTAAAAATATATTGAATAAATTTATTTATAAAATGCGCCAAATTGACGGGAAAGTAAGCAGATAGAAGCAATGCCACTCCACAGCTTCCGAAGTTAGTAGCGTTTAGACCTGTGAACTATCATGAGAAGCTGCCACACACACACAAACACATACAACCTGTTAATAACACTATTATAAACTATTAAAACTATAATATTACATGCGTGGCAACTATTTGGTTAGGAAACCAACATGGATATCTGTGGATTAAGGTTGGTTAGAAAGCAAGACATGATTTTAATTTTGTTTGTAAACTGTTGATAGTGTATAATATTTGTAGTGAGACATGAAGCTGTAGGGTCAATAACCTCTGAAATATAATATATATACATATATATATATACTAATATATACACATTTGTATATATATATGTATACTTAACTGATAATAATACATATAGACACAAATTTTCTTTATAAAACAGATATTTTCATACAGAATTACAGATATATTCTTAACAGATTATTAATTTTCATCTAATTTCTCTCTATTTTCAATAAAAATGGACGATTTCTAAAATTTGTGTTTGTAAATGTCAAATTATTCTATAAAACTGGTATTTATTTATGTTATAGAACAGTTTATATAAATATCACTAGTGATTTAGGTGAAATTTTTCTTGTTTTTTTTTGAGAAGGAAAAACATTTTGTACATTTTTAGTTTATTTTTGATGTATTTTTGTACATTTATTAGTTTTTAAACCTTTTAATTTGAAAATAGGATTTTCTCTGCTTCTGTTTAAGATAGATTTAAGATTTTATTTGAAATGAATTTCTCCATTACAGAGCTATATCAAGGTCATTACGAGAGGGCGGAAAAGTTAAAAAAAATAGCCTAAAACCACCCCTAAAGAACAACCAATTCGGACTAACGATTACTAAGATATCCAGCTTTAGACAAAAAAAACTTATTACTTTGCATCATAGGATTGATTAAAATATTATATATATTATATTTGTATGTGTATTAAAATATTTTCTCGTTTTCTCTCACTTTTTATTGTTTGTCTAGGATATATGATAAGAAGTTTTTAACGTGTCTAAGCGGGAATAGGGATATACCATCTAAAAAAAAGAAAAAAATGCCGCAATTTTACCGCCGGTATTAAAAATGCCTTTATTGTCTTTATTAATCGAAATTATATAATGTATAAGTAAAAAACTGCAATATATTTTAAAATAGCATGCTGTAATAGTTAATAACAAAGAAAAATGTAGTATTAGAACTTGACAACTGTTTAACAAAGTACATTTGGATATCATTACATTTGAATTATTGCTAGGGACAAAACATTTATTTTCAAGTTTTATATCCCCCCTCCCTATCCCTGAAGTGTAAGGCCAAGTTTTTGTGCTTTTTCTTGCTGTTAGTCTCAGTCTGCTTGAAAGTGAAACACAAGACCCTGAAAATCTGCTTCTAGTAGCGCAGCTACTCTATTACTAGGGGTTATGTCTGTCCTTCTTAGTATAACTTTCTTGTTTATTAACAAGTTTTAAAATTATAGCAAAAATTGCAATGAAACAATTAGAAATTTATATTTTATCCACCTTAATATGCATAATATAGGGACGGCTAAGCTTCTTTTTTTTTTTTGGGGGGGGGGTAAATATGAGGGGTTTAAAGGTTAAGGGGGTATTCTAATGTATTTTAAAAAAAATTCATGGGGGTTCAATGTTTGAGTGGGGTAAACACCGCTTTACCACCACCCTCAAACGTCTATGGCATAATGCTCTTTTTAACTTGTGAGCTTGTTATGGCTGCGCCACATATGGATTTAATTGACTTTATTTATTATCCATGGTATGTCACTTTGTCTCGCAACACACACACATACACAAATTTAGTCTGGAAGTTAGTAGTTATACTATTTAAATTTGTCCAGGTCATATAGAAACAAAATTATGTTTCTGCTAAATTTAATATTTGATATTACTTTTCTTGTACTTTTTACATGTGATAGCGGGGGTTTCTGATGTTCATTTCCAAAGACAAAAATAGCTTAAAACCTACCAGGACAAATACAAAGCTTGTCTGTTTAGATTACTGGAAACACAAACAGTTTTTTATGACTGTAGAATAGACTTAAACCTGTCCAGAGTCTATTAAAGGTTTTTTTTTTGGAAAAACACACCCAAATATACATCCAACTACTTATTGAAAGGAATTTTATATTTATCAAACAAAACATTGTTGATTAAAAGTAATGATTAAGCAAGTGTTTCTACAGGGATTGAGGGCTTTATTTTAGAATCAAGTATGATTATTGTTATCAACAAAACTATTGATAGACAGATAAGTTGGAGGCAAAATATTTTTTCCTTCGATTGCAATATCCCCCACGTCCCTGATGTAACAGACTGAGTAATAATATTTCTCGTATTCATTCGAATCCGGTGGATAGGAACCGGTTCTCATCCATACGAAAAAACTATGTCTAGCATCGAATTATATCCAGCTTTCTACGAATATAAAAATATACAATCATAATTGTACATTATATATCCACGGAAAGCCGTTTATAATACGATGCGAGAAATAACTATTCTAGTATGGCTTCCAAACCGTTTAATATCCACTGGAATAGAACCGGTTCTATGCCAACCTGAAAAACAATGTATTTTATCATATCATAGACAATATTTACAAATAATAAAACAAATATAATTACATTAATACCAGATTTGTTAGTCTGGGCCTTCGGATGTCAATTCTAACTTTTCATCTTTATTTAATTCTTTTATAAATAATTTATTCAATTCTGACTATTAAACTAATATTATGTACCAAATAGATTCTCTCGTTAGCAGTTTTTTTCAGTAGCACTCTTAATAAAGTAACAAGGATTACAACATCCAAAAAAGCGAAGCAATGAAACAGTAGGACAAACAGCCATTAACACTTGTATAGTGTCAGAACTGAATAATCAGAATATAAAAAGTATAAGAGTCGAAGCAAAATTGTAAGTAAATTTGTTGGAAAAATGCTTGATACAGGATAATGTTTATGGATATACTTACATTATTAAGACTTGATTATAGAGTTGATTCGCTTATAATATTGTACTTTGTTGTCCCAGGAATCAATATACCAAAAATCAGATCAAACGGATAATTCAATCACATAAAAATTTGTTGTTAAAAAAGTAGAAAAATAAACATGTTTAAAATGGACGTATGGAGTTCTGGTAATGATTATAGAGTTGCTACGCATTCTAAATCGCACCTAACTACTACAGGAATCATCGTGCAAAGTTTGAAATCGATAGGGCAATTCTAACAGGCCTAAAAAAACGGAAAAAAAAATATCTTCCTCGGATGGACGGACGTACGGACCTACCCTAATTATAGAAAAAGCAAAAAATTTCAAGAACAACTCGACTGAGTTTAATACAAAACAAATTAGTAAAATAAACCATCATTTTCATATACCTAACTGTTTCTTTACCAAAGAAAGAGAAACATGCTTATTCAAAGAGAAAGGAAAGCAGATGGGGGAATTGGGGGAAGAGGGGCAAACCACCTGTTTTGAAAAATCAAATCTAGGGGGGGGGGGCATTATATTGGGGTAATGCACCGTTTGTTGCGTATTTTAGCTCATCTTCAATTTTTATTATGATTTTTTTCTGTTCGAATAAAAGCAATAGCTAGCTTTTATTGGAGATAGGAGAAATAAAGAGAAATAGAAAAAAAGAAAGAAAGATTTAGAAACAGAAAAAAAAGAGAGAAAAAGATATAAGAAATATTTAAAAAGACAGAAAATTAGAGTAAATATTTATAAAGAATACTCTTGAATAAAGTATTAAAGGTTTTTGTCTGTTGCTTAATATTTCGATAAATGATTAAATTTTGCATTTAGGAGAAGCTTTACATACTTCCTGGTGTGGTTTTATACTCTTTTTAGATAGAATGGTTTTAGGCTAATTATTTTCCATTTCTCTACCTTTTCAAACACAAAACTCCTAGTTCTTTATGATGCAGCTTCTAGTATATAATAAAAGGATATAAATATATAGAGAAATTAAATGAAAATTATGAAACAGAAAAAAGAAACTGCTAGCTCCCTAATATAATGATCAGAAAAATTCCGTTAATCTGTGCGCCTAAGATTTGCGTTCGCCGCCAAATGTTGCGCGCGCTCCACGTCTTGTGTCACGTCACGGGGCGCTCATTGTGCACGCTACGCTACTCTTCTTCTCGTGCGCGGGTATCCCCATACCCTTTCTTGGGGCATTTTCCTTCCCTTTTGGGACTAAAAAGATTTAAATTTGAGATACCCCCAATTACCCCATTCTCTTTGTAGCAGAACCAAAAATCTTCTTCAAAAGTTACCAAAATTGGGCTCAGTTTTACTTTGGTTTTCAGAGAGACAGCGCGTATTTTGTGAAAATACAATTATTTATTACTTTGAAAAGTAAAGAACATTATAAATTTGAATATAACGCACTTAATACAAGATGGTTATATTAATAAACCACACTCCCGTATCTGACACCCCCCGCAGCCTAAACTGGCTGTACAACCAGTACCCTAGCCTCAGGGACGGTGTCAAGAACCTGACCAACGCCGAGGCCAAGACAGTCAGCGGTGCTGGCAGCCTGTTTGTGTCTGTCCGCGAGTATGCTGTCACACACGCGACGGATAGCAAAATTTCTGTGGTTGGAACGGATAATTTAATTAATAACACAGCGGTTATTCTAAGAAATCCAGGTAACTATTTTTTTTATAAATTTTGAAGAAAAAAAATCTTAGCAATCTCCTTGAAAATTAATATAAAAGATACTTTATTATTGAAACGAAAATATTAACATCTTCATTGTTTCTAAAAAAAATATGACATACAAATGTGTAAATATTAAAAGTTTATGTTAAATGGCAGCACAGAAAAAACGTATTACAAACATTTTTAATATTTTAGTGTATAATAGGACTAGTTAATTTTCAAAATTAAAGTAAAAAATCCACGAAAAGAAAAGATTTATATTATTAAGTTGATTTAGTGTGAAATTGTATATTTAAAAGAAAAGCTTTTTTTGTTCTTCAAATTATATTGGGCTTGTTGTACAATATAATTTAAATTTTGGTTGGTTTATTACATGAAACAAAAACAGATTTTTTAGTTTCATTTTATATTAAAATCAGAACAGTATTAAACTCAGAGTTTTAGAAATAGAAATTTATATTTTGTTATGTTTTTCGTCTCAAGTTAAATTTAATCCTTAAATCACGTTAAATTCAATAAAAGAAAGATTACTTTTTGTTTATTTTAATCTTTATTAATCTTCCCACCTTTTCTTACAGCTTCTCGTTTTCAATTCAAATTTTTTGTTTCAGTATTTTTGAAACGGTTTTGTAAGCTTTAAAATTGATGTTGTTTTAGTAAAACTAAGAAACTTTTAAAAAGCTAGGAAAAACTAAATATGATTCATTGATTATGGGAGAATCACAAAGTATCTCTTATAAAATGTGTATGCCTATCTACCACCTAGGATAATCTATTTTGTTCTAACTTGGCAGTGATTTCCAGAGTTCATTGTGAACAAAATTGCTCCTTCTGTAGATCATTGGTTGAAAAATTTGGACACCATCAGTTTGGAAATAACCAATCAAAATCTAATATAAGTTCCCAGAGTTCTTGAGCCAACAAATAGGATCACGTGGTTATAAACTTTGAGTACTAGTGTAAGTTATAGTCCAATGTCCACTTTTCTTCTTGGTGATTTCACATATATTTCATTTGATGAACAGTTGTGTTTGAACTTAATTTACTGAAGTTGTCTAAAGATCTTGATTTTATTTCTTAGGTATTGTTTTACAATATACTATTCTTTTCTTTAAAAAAATAATGTATTAACTTTTTTAGACGATTTTTTTTCTTTGATAAATTGTATGCCATTTTGACCTCTAAATCTTTCTCTTATATTTAACTACAATTTCAAGCTTATTTTTAGAGATAAACAAAAACATATTTTATAAACAAAATAAAATAAAATTGTTCTAGTACAATATGCTTATTATATCAAATTAAAGTTGGGTGAACTTCTAAGATGTAGTAGATTTAAAATAGCATTATAAATTTTTTAATATTTTACTACATAAAAATTACAAAACTATTTTTTAAAGCTCATATTTGAAGATATATCACAAGCACACACACATAACCACACACGCACAAACCCGCACACACAAAAAACACACTCACAAACAAACACAAATGCAGCATTTCATCTGCCTGATTTTTCAGGCCTCTTTTTATCTTGCTGCATGAAAAGGTGTTGCTCAAAAATTGCCACAAATTTTTTGGTGCTTTATTTTTTTTAAGTTTTAACTCTCTTTTGTGTAACTTAATCCAAACCTTCATTTTGATTATTTATAAATTAGCTTTTTCTGTGCCACACGCTTTTTCAAAGTATATGTTATAGGGGTATAGCTGGCACCTATTTATGACAAATTAACTTTGGATACTTTATCATAATCAACTTTATACTTCTTATACACTTTTCTTTGTATAACTTTGTATGTAGCCACCTTTTTGCTCTTGCTATCTAGCTGTATATCTGTCTGTCTTTCTTGACTATCCATCCATCTTAAATTTAACATCATCAAATGATTTCTATCTGTCTTTCTGTCTATCTCTACCTTTTTCTATCTATCTATTTTATATCTTTATCCTTAGATCTATATTAAACTTTGAAAGTTAATAGAAAAGCTGCACGACATGAAGATTATTAAATAGAAATTAGCTAAGCACTTCAATTTAAAATAGATAGATGTTTAGTTAGATAGATAGAAAGATGGATGGATAGAATGATAGACGAATAGATAATAAATAAATGAATAGATAGATAGAGAGATAAATGAAGTGCGGCCATTAATGTTTATAAAGAATTGATGTAATGCCAAACCTTTTTTAAATTTATCTTTTGTATTCGTGTCATGCCACTTCATTAGGCCAGGGGAACATTCTTGAATTTTATAAACTATCTGTCTATTTATTAATCTACTTGTCCGTTTATGTGTCTTATCAACATATCCATCTTTTTTATCCATCCATTTTTCCTTTATATTTTTAAAAATTCATTTTTTAAATCAAAATAAGAAAGAAAATTTTTTTTCTTGCATAAACCCCCTGAAACCCATTTTTTGTTGGCTAGCTCATTATTCAAATCTTTGGAAGCCTCGGCTCAAAAATTACTAGTTACATTAACAAGATAGATAGATAGATAGATAGTAAGACAGATAATATGATGGACATATAGATAGTAGGATAGATAGATAATTAGTAAGGTAAATAAAAGCTTAGATAGAAAGTTGAATAGTTAGATTAATCCATAAGAATTGAACAAAATGTAATGTATTTAATATTTCAGGAACTGGAAGTATCCTGTTTGCCCATGTCGACAGAATGACCTCTGAAGACTTATCGACAATGATCAACAAACTCGGCAACCCGTCAGTGCTACAACTCCACCTTGTCGGCGGCTTTGCCGACACAAAGAACGTTTCAGAATCTTTGCTGACGCCCGTCCTTGCCTTGCTACACCGCAGCCCACAAAATATGGAACTTGTCACATGTTGTGTTGGTGATGCCTGTACACTTCTGCGTGGCGGAGCTCCCTGGCCGCTGGTCTACGGCGTGGCCGTTTATGTCAAGAATGGAAGCATGTTCCCGGCCGCTTTCACCGACCGCGGACCAGATATGGACATGCGGCTGGCTAGGACGTTGGCCGGAGGCGAAACTGTTGGCATGCTGGATATATATTCACCTGATAGGGAAGAATTAAAGATTGGACCCTTTTCCTACATGCCCATGCGTTCTGTCGACATCTGGTTAGGTCAATCTGACGACTTTATCCTGCAAAGCCTGACCCCATGCCCTGAAGTGGTGGCTGACCGCGAGGCCTTTGTCCGCCAGATCCGCGAAACCCTGCGTATGGTGAAATCCCACCCCTATCCGTCGGTGACACTGTTTCACAGCAACCAGTCCCGCTGTTACCGCAAGGACGACGTGTCAGGTATCTGGGTGCCCCTGTTCACCAACACTGTCACGTCCAACAATAACAACAACAACAGTTTCTGGTCTCCGCTGCCCTACAGCCTGCAGTGCTCCACCAAACCCGAGCCCATCAGCCACCATAACACATCCACCCCCTCCACTACCTATCAGGATGTGGATCTGTGCTTGAATTTCAAACAGGAGGCTGCTACCACCTTCCTTCCCTGGCAGGGGTTCCAAGAATCTCAAGTGTATTACTAAGTCAATAGTGTGTTAAAAAGTCACAAATGAACTTAAATATTAATCCTGCGGGGCTTCACTCTACAGGAAAACCCTACTTATCTTGAAAAAAAGGCAAATGTCAGATGTGTTAAATAGAAGAAAATTACAGAGCCTTTTAATTTGCAGTCCTGCTTTATATAGAGGACTTGTAATAATGTCTCTCATACTGTGATAATATAAATAATAACCCTATAATGATAATGAAAGCAGTCCACTTATATGACAACTTTAAAAACTTAACAATAATTTTTTTCTTCATAAAAATCTTCCAAATTTTAGAAAGGAAAATTCACATATTTAATTTTGAAAGCTTTAATTTTTTTGTGATCTCATTAGATTAAAAATAGACAGTCAATATTTTTTTAAACCCCCAAAACCTTAAACAATGTGTTACATAATAGTCTAAATTTTGTGTTAATGTTATATTAATTTAATAAACAATATATGTGTTATGTATATAGAAATAAATTTGTATTATTATTCATCATAATGTTTTATTTTTTTATATTCGTTTTTTTCATATTAACAAGGACAAATTTGTCAATTAGTTGCGAAGCAATAACATGCTAACAGAATTTATGTTGGGTCCTGTATGATTTTTACTCTTATGGACGTAAAATCATATGAAAGACAAAAATCACCCCTTAAATGTTTAAGGATTGAACACTAGTAGCTAAAAGAACTATTCAAGATTCTTTCAAAGAACCCAAAGTTTTTAACCGAAAAAAGGGTTTATAGAACTTTGGGTACCAATATAAATACAGTCCAATGTCCCCTACCTCCCTGTTGCTTGGTCATTATATGAAATGTGTGTGAAAGGAATGGAATGCCTTGTTTTAAAAATTGTATGATATGTAGAATATTTTTTTATAATTATGATATTAGATAAAATAATAATAGAATAATCATAGGATAGCTTTGATATTTTAGTAGCACAGCTACTCTATAACACTATTTTCTCGTCAATCCTTGTTTTAGTGGGTAGTTTATAAGTTCAATGGAATGGAATAACTATTTAGAAGATAGATACACTTAATTGTAAATTTAATTGTTACAAAGTGGAAAACGAAATCTTTAATACTTAGTGCCGACGCAAATATGCTCTAAAAACAGCAGTTCAATATTATGTCATCCATGAACACTTTCAATATCAACAACTAGTTGCTTCGCCCTCAGCATTTATGGGGATAATATATATAAGATACTCGACTATTTTCCTTCATAATTTAATGGATAATGAGGATAAAAAAATATACTAGTTGCATCGCCCCGAACCTCTATGGGAGGGTAGGGGTGTTCAGGAAAATAGTCAAAAACCATCGAAAGACACTCGTAAGCCATCCCTGGAAAGTACAACCAATTCGTACCAGCATTAGACGAGATTTTTTTTCAGACAAAAAAAACTTACTAATTATATAACAAGATATCTCTTTTTTAAAGTCATGAAATTGTAAACTCTAAAATTACTCAATTATGCGGATTTTTGGTATATGATGAAAACCTTTTTTTCTCCATTCTTGTTAGACACAACACACACACACAAACGCATTATTATTTTGAGTTGAGATTTGAGAAATTAGATAATGATTGTATACCACCACACCGTAATCAGGCCAATTCCAGCAGTGGTGTCTACACAATTTTTGGACAACAATTAGAAATTGAGTTTAAAGAAAATTTGTAGAACAGATCTTGTAAAAAAGAGATTAGTGGAGATATAGAAATGATAAAATAAGGATAGGAGAGAGAGAAAAGTTAGGAAGATAAATAGATAGAAAGATAGAGATGAAGGGCATAATATTAAAAGGAAAGGCAGTGGGGAGAGAGAAAGGTATTATATAATCAGGGAAACTGTACTCAAAGAGGCATAGAGGGGATAGGAATATAGCTTAAAACCACCCCAAGAATTTAATCTGTAAATGAAATAGCCTAAAACCGCCAGAGAACCTATGTTAAGCTTACATAAAATAGAGAACCCAATAGGTTGAGTAGCCATAAGCTTCAGACAAAAAAACCTTACTGCTTTATTTAATAGGATTGAAAATAATATATTATATAGATTTTGAAAAAGTTAGAGAAAGGCACTATATTCTTTTTACGTGAAAGTGTTTTAATTTGGGTAGATGCTTGTCAAAATTCGGATAGATACCCGCACAGCCAAGACACTCATGGCGTGGGAACGGCTTCACAGATTTCTCAACTTCGCTGTAAACCCAAAATCAAGAAGATTTAGT
>LS057129.1:0-11299 GCA_900241095.1 Acartia tonsa
CAATTAGTGACAAGGTTTAACTTCTTATTCTCTAATCAACTATAAGTGACGGTTGTCGCAGGATTTATTTACAGATTCGTCCATTTTTTAGCAGCGTTGCTGATCTACAATTGAGTTATGTATGGACGTCTATCCAACCATCTGACGGTAATTAAAAATCGTTATAAATCTATTGCATTAAAACACACTTACAAACATAATCAAATACTTACAGTTGAGGTAATGTAAGGGAGGTAGTGGACATTGGGCTGTCTATAATACTAGTCCCCAAAATGTTGTGGTAACGTTTTCTTATTAGTTAGCTTAACAACTTTGGGATATTTTATTTAATTTTGTTGTTTGGTTCATTAAGTTGAGTGTCCAAACACTTCAACCACTAATTGTAATCTACAGAAGAGATAATTTTGTGTGTCATTACAAGTGATGTACATCAATTTATAGGCCATTGTCTTATCCCTTTCCATCTTTGGGTAATCTATAATTTGAATTGTTTCATTTATTGAATATGTTAAACGAATTTATCCTACTTATTTTATACTTTGATTTAATTAAATGTTTGCATATCTTATTGAAACCAATGTTACTTAGTAAACTCAAAGTGTATAAACCCAAAGAAAAGACAAAACCGTCAATCATTATTGGTGACACTGTGTGCAAAAAAAGATAAATGTATATGTTCTGCATATTTTTCAAAGAATCTAATAGCAATTAAATATATGTAGCCAAAATATGCACGTTTATAAGAATATTTGCGGCTGTTAAACATATATATATTTGGTTGGTTCTAGCAATTACTGTTCAATAAGTTTACTATGTCAGTCTGTCCATTTGTAAACAAACTTGAATTGATTCAGAATTACCTGAATCTTGAAACATAAAATGCTTATAAGCAATAAAAATTTTGGTAATATTGATTGTATAAGAGTCTACTGTTTTTTTATATTCAAAATACCATAAAGTTTATTACTGCTACGCTAGTTATAAGCATGTTGTCCCTATTTTAATTAGAAAGGTTTCTATTATTACATTGGAGATTTCGAATGCTTTATTTAAATATGAAAAAGATAAGCTTATATACAGATTTATCTATAACTAATGTTATCTTTTAACCTTTTGAATTTAAATAAGTTGTTTTGACTTATTTAAATTTGAGATATAGAGATAAAAAGATAAATACTAGTGAAACTCTTTCAGTGCTTATATATAATAATTTTGGATTGTCACCCACAAGGTATTGCAGCCGAAGAATTGTACATACCTATAAAAGCAAAGAAAAAAGTTAGTTTATGTTATGTTTGGCATTTGAATCAAAAGTTTTTAAAAATTATTTACGGAATAGTTTTTCCCTGTATAAATTTGATTTATGATAGTAAATTTATTAAAATATCCTAAACAGTGTTTTAAAGAGCACAGCTACTATATTATTTGATTGTGTGTCTATAAAAATGTGCATCTGTGATTTTAAATTTCAAAGGTAAACTGTATTATTTCATATGCATTCGAATTACAATTATTTATAAGTTTACTATTATTTTTTATCAAAAAAAGTTTTTTGCTTATTACAGGCCTCTAGGAGCGCTGTAGGCAAAGGGAGGGGAAGTCGAGCCTCCACTTTACACATTGGGTTTTGAAAGAAAATTAAAAAAAAATCAGGGCTGGTTTCTCTTGCGAGGTCTCCCCCAAAGTAGTTATAATCCTTCCCTGGACCTGTAAGAAGCTTGACTGCAATTGACTCGAATCATATAGGTCCAGCAGTTAGAGAAATCTTAACCTAAAGACACACACACAGACATTCCGTTACTTTTATATAAATAAAAACATTAATGTTCTTGTTTTAAGATAAATATAAATACTAACTGTTGAAAGATTTACCACAATGCCTAACAATTAATATAAGATATAATATATGGATGTAGAATATACGTGGATGTTATGACAGAAGAAAAATTGTCGTCAATTTATAGGTTGCAATTTCCCTTCGCTTTTATTGGTCGGGCCGTTTATCCCATAGAAGATAGGGGATAAGGGAGATTGTTATTTTAGTCAGCTACAGAGTTCACTTGAAAATCTGGTGTAAAATCTAAATAATGATATATCCATTCCAATGTATATTTTTATGCATTTTCTGTTTTTCACAAATTTGGGTTCCGTGCAAGGCACTTTGAGGGAAAGTACCACTTCACTCTATATGGATGGATGTAGTCATCCTTGTTTAAATGTATAGTACCTTATCTAGCTGATAAACTCTGAAGCTTGATTTCAGCTCTTTGGTTGGAGTAAAGGAGACATAGGAATATTTTATACGGGAATATCTTTGAGAATGATCACCCATTTTAGATCACTTCAAAGGGAAAGTTCCATAGGGAGTATTGTTTGAGTAATCTCGAAAAGTTATCGTTGTTTGTGACCATAAAATGAATATTCAATAGATAATCATCGCGTCATATTATAGACAGCTTTCCGCGGTTATTAAAATGAAAAATTATGAGACCAAAGCCAGTTTTGTTATCCTGGGCCTTCAGCTTACCTTATAATTTTTATTTTTATATTCGTGGACAATTGTCTGTTATACAAGGCTGTACATGAACTTTTAGTATGGCTGAGAACCGGTTATAATCCACTGGATATTAACGGTTTCGAAGCCATACTGGAAATAAATATAAAAGACAATCACAATTAGTAAATTATGATGATTTTTAAATAAAGCAGTTTTTAATATTTATTATTTAAAGAAAAATAACTTTCTATGAAACTATCCCTTTTGTGGCCTTTGATATATTAATAATTTTCACTTGTTGGTAATTCATTATTTTATGCTTAAACTAATAATCTAAATGTAAGTAATTTCATTACTATCTGAAAAATTTTAATTAGAAGGTAATTAAGTTGTATTATTTGGACTTTATATAACAAGGATGAAAACATAAGTAAGTATCCAAATAGCGTGAGGAAAATGTTAAATGCTTATAAAACATAGATTAAGAAAATTGTTTTTTTTTTGTAATTCGATGCTATAACTGATTTTTCTGTATGGCTGAGAACCGGTTTTGATACTCCGGATATTAATCGGTTTCGAAGCCATACTGCAAATGAATTTACAAACTTGAAATAAATAGTAATATTGCCTTTCCAAATCAAGCAAAGATTAAGAATTATAAAGCAGCTTTGCTTCTAACAAAGTAACCTTATCTTTAAACACAAATTTATCAATGTTACATATATTACTAGCAGCTTTCCTCGGATATAAAAAATGTAATCATAACATTAAAACCAGTTTTTTTATCTCCAAGATGATAACTTTTCAGTAGGTGGATTAGAAGTTAACCGGGCAAAATCGGTTTCAATATATACTAACTTTCATAGGGAATGTACAACCTTTGGAAGTTATTTGACCACATCATAACTGCACATGCTGACAAATAGACCGACACTAGAAGATATAGTGTAGCTTCGCTACAAAAGATCAAATTATATGTTAAAATAGCTGTCAAAAAATGATATTAAAAAAATTGAGTGATATTCAAATTTTTGTAAAAAATGGGTGGAGGATTAAAAATGGGCGTGGTCATATGTAAATAGTGACTAGCATGCAGTTTTATCAGCACACCCTCTATCAAATATGTCTTGCTGTCGGTATAAACTTTGTAAAACTACTTACTGGTTTATCTTAAATTTATATTGCTAGGGTAATAATAAACTTATTTTTTACAAAAGATCTTATTTACTTCTATTTTTACTGTTTATTGTAAAAAATTACATGATTATTTTAAAGTAAATTTTCATTGCTACATAACACAAAATAAAATATAAAAAATGCAACATCTGTAACTACACACAAATTCACTTTTCAAAACTAGTTCCAAACGTGTCAAGTATCTATTAAAAATATGTTTCACAGCTATTTTGCAAATTTATATAAAGCAATTTGTTATTAAAAAATTTCACCATTTTTAAGGCACTAAATATATCATCGAACCCTTTTTTATTTGGCTAGGTCTTTTAGGCTTCAAGTATAAACATTTACTAAAACTTAATTAACATCATGTGTTGGGTAAAAATGAAATATACTAGACATCTTACACAGACTTACAGGGATCTAAAGGGATAAGACAATGGCCGATAAATTTATATACTACCCAAATGTTGTTACACAAAATTACCCCTTCTGTAGTGGTTGGATCGTTTGAACACTCAAAATGATAATCCAACCAATCAAAATTCAATAAAAGTCCCCAAAGCCAACAAATTAAGAAAGTAAGAAAACGCTATTGTTAAACTTTGGGGACTATTGTAATAAACAGCCTATCCTCCCCTCTCTCTCTGCAGACTTCTATATATGGAATCACATGTAATAGATAATCAAAACTTAAATTTATAGTTTAGCAATAGCATGTTAGACTTGGAACCATCGCGTTCACATACATTTTCTTCGAAAAAATTTTGCATTTTGTAAAAGATGCAGTTTTGAGTTAATTTGTCAAATGTTCTACCTCGACACAAGGTTGAAAATCAAGCTTGCTACTGGGAACCTATGTCTTCCAAGTAACTATATTCTGATAATGACTATAAGGCTCTAATTCAATAACATGATAACAGTGTCGATCAAAAGTTCAACTTGGATCGTAATTCAATAACTCGTAATTTATCCTATCTTTTTATAGCCAGTAAAGAATTCAATTTATCAATTATTTCATAGCTGCGCACATATCCGTCTTTAGGATACTTCTCTTCACTTATCCAAAAATAGATAAAAATTTTCTCAATAAAAAAGTAAAAATCTATATTTGTTAAGATTCTTGAGGAGCAGACAGTAGGACATTTAGAAAATAGAAAATAATTTTAGTTTGGTTTAGGGAAAAAATTCTTGAAAATATATGACCCTGAAATAACTAAACCAGGAAAAAAGCTAGAAAAAGGAGGACCACACTAATATGTAAAGTAGCTAAAGGGCTGTCCATTTCAATTTCATTTTGTAGAACTAAATGAAATCAAAAGTTAAGGGTAAATCCTTTCAAATTTTCTAGGCTATCCTACAAAAATTTTACAGGATTTGCCCTATTTATTATAGACATTACTACTGTAAAATTATCATTACTCTTGCCAAATGTATTATGTTCTGTACTGTAGAAATATGATTTTAGTACTTTCCTTTTCTTTCTCAATAGAAAATGTCTACTAAAGTAAGAATATCAAAAATAAAAATAGAGGTAGAGTATATAAGATTATCTGTAGTTAAATTTTTACTTTGGACTATTAAAAACTAGATCTTTAATTTTCTCAAATTTATTTTGTTTATATCCACTATTAAAAGATCTGTCGATGATAATAAATCTATTGGGATGAAAAACTTATTTTATCATCTTAGTTTATAAATATAAATATTGCATTTAACCCAAAACTGACAAATTTACACGGAAAAAGAAAACGGCAAACAAAAAAAAATTAAGGACAATGACTGAACATTTAATTAACTTTCCAATTTTTGCATCTTTTTAACTTTTAAAGAAGATTACAAATATTTGGAGGAAGATAGATTAAAGATCAATTTGCTATTCTCCCTATATAAAGAATCCAATTGATAATTATGAAATATGTAATAATATTAACTTATCCCTTAATTCTAGGAACTAAACATATGATATAAACACATTACTCACTCTCATGCACAATTAATTTTATTAGATAGTTCAGTACTTTAGGGCATTTAACTAAAGATACTGAAAATAGCTCCAACTACATTTATGAAAGGAGAATATGACTTAACCAATACCAAGAGCTGCGATTCAGCCAATTAATTTCATTTGAAATTGCCAAACGTTAAATAGTTTGTTTGCGTAGAGTTGGCGTAAAACTTGTTTTTATGTAACTGAAGAGAAGTGGGTTAGAAGGGGAGAAATAAGGCAAGAGTGTTGTGGGGAAATATTCACTTGGAATTGTTGTCAGAATCAGCATCTTGTCCCTGGCCGATACCAATAGATGCCTAATTAAATGGCAAAAAGCAACCCAGTAAAATCAATAATAAAATAAAAAAATCAATCAATAAAAAAAACATCTAAGAATCCAGCCGTTTTTTATATCATAAGTAGCACACTGACAGAAACACATACAAATAGTGTCAATTACTACAGTACTTGCAGGATTTTAGTCTCCAAAAGTGCAAAGCAATTAATGATAATTTGACAAGACTTGAAACTTATTTAAATGAAGATATGGATATTTTGTCTGACGGAAAGCTATTTTGTCTCGAGTTTTCCGCCACCAAAACATCACAATTTTTAGATACAAGATAAATATTTCAATGTATGTTGTCATCCTTGTAGAATTAATAATTTGATAACATTAATCAAACAAAAACTGCATTTTTTGATCGATGGCTATTTGTTGTCAAGGGACAACAATAAAACAATCAGACGACTTCATATTATCTAAAATTGGCAAAAAAAACTCAGCTTGAAAATTTTAAAATGATAACGGCATTGATAATGAATTGTGAAAAAAAACAAGAACTTTTTCAATGGTTAGTGCAGCAACATAATGAGTTAATTGTTAATAGTGTATAATTGTATATAAAACCAATTATGGAGTAGCTGCTTTCTGATTATTTCTAATGCATTTAATTCTTATCTTTAGCAAAGAATCCATATTTACTTTAGGCTTAGGCCTCAACTTATTTATAACTCTATGCGTTTGAAAAGGTTATGATGCTTATTCTAGGAATGTTACCCAAGAAATTCCATCTTTGCCATGAACACCAATTTAAAAAAAACATTCTATTTTTGCCCCCCAAAAAAAGAAACTTCTGAATTTGCCAATTGATGTGAAAAGTTTCAAACATACATATGGAGTCAATAAATCAAAAGTTTCAATTTATTTAAAAGGCAATTACTGTAAACTTTGGCAGGGACAAAGTATTCTATAAAGTAATTTCAAATTTAAGTGTAGAGTAATCATAATCCAAATCGAATAACAAGAAAAAAAACTTTTCAGTTTCAACTTGTTAATTTAAGTATTCTTGTATACTTACTAACTAAAATCTAGTAAGTCATCAAATTAATGATGAAAGAATTTTTTACTATGACGTCATTAAAATTTGTATTCGATGGAGTAAAGATTATACATGTTTTAACATTAATATTTTTTAGATTACAGCAACTATATGTAGATGAATTGTTCGTGAAGTATTCAGTATTATTTGTTATTTTCATTTTCTCAGAAATGTTTATATCAGTTTTTAACCCTACTATACACCTCTTTACAAGGGTCGACGCCCTCTTAAAACACAGAAGGGGGGTGTCAAGGTAAAAAAGTCAATTTACAAGTCAGAGGACGCTGTTTGGTGTTTTGAGAATGTTGATTATGTAGAGGGTTACATCTAGAAGGGTGGATACTGGATATATTCCCTTACTCTAAAATAACAACCCCTGATTTGGGTTTAGGGGGTGGGGGAGTAAGATTTTGGGTGCTCTCCTGGCAAAACCCTCTGCACGCATATTATTCAATCTTCTTAATTCATAGATTAAAATATTATAGTTGTCAGGGGCTGCTATTAAGCCAATCAATTCCAATTGAAATTGCCGCAAAATTTAATATTTTGTTGGAGTAAAGTTGGTGTATAACTTGATTTTTTCAAGTAACTGATAGGGAGTGGGTAAAAGGGGAGGGGGAAAGGGAGGGGATTGTGGGGAAATTTTCACTTAGAATTGTTTGTCAGAATCCCATTCCCTTTTCCCTGATAGTTGTGATTAAGTGTTTTCCAACTTGCTATTTTATTTTACTTTTATTACACTAGTCCCCAAAGTTTTATAATAACGTTTTCTTATTCGTTGGCTTAACAACTTTGGGGACTTGAGTGAAATTTGATTGTTTGATTCATTTAGATGATTGTTCAAACGTTTCAACCAATAATCTTAATCTACATAAGGGGTAAATTCATGTCTCCTTATTGGATATGTACATAAATTTTTCGCCATTTTCTTATCCCTTTAGATCCCTGACTACATAGGGATAGTAAGTAATCTTTTTTAAATAGCATACCTTAAAATTTAATCTGTTATATGCTCGTCTGCCTTCCATAAGTAACAATTTCTTATTTTATAATTTTTTGACAATTTTTTCACTTTTTATTTATTTAATATAACTATAAATGTAATTTATATGAATTTATCTTTCCAAATGTTTTCTGTTGTCTTCTTAAGTTGTTTAAACAAACTGAATCATTGAATAAAAGGTGAACATTATCTTTACAAAGTTTCCCAACACCTACTTCCAAAACTTGATGACCAAATTTTTTCGTCTTAAAGCTTGAGGTGGATTCTAAGGTTGATTAGTCATAATAATAACATAGTTAAGTTGACTGAAATGTAACTGTGAAACTGTAGTATTATATTATTCTAAAACCTGTTCATAGTAAAAATACATACTCTTATATTCATCTCGAATTCCTAGAACCAATTCAAAATGATTCACGGATTAAAAAAAAAATATAGAAGATTTTAAAAAATATTTCTCTGAAGAAAAAAATCATATAAAAAGTAATAAATGAAAATCTAATATATGTAACTATTTCATTTGATTTTAAGACAGTTTTATCCTTTTAATTCGTGTGTTTTTGTGGTTAAATATAATTCAAAGCAATGTTTTTTCAATGTTAAAAATGAAAAAAAAACTAAAACATCATCCAGTATGGCTTTGAAACAGATTAATATCCTTTGTATTATAACCTGTTGGGAGTCATACTGAAAGATCATGTGTCGGATCACATTACAGATAATATTCCACGAATAATAAAAATTCATTAATAATTTAGATAATCTTATAATATTTTATTCTAATACCCGCAAAAGCTGTCTATAATACGATGCGATAAATAACTTTTCAAACTTGGTTGCAAGAAAGGTAACTTGATGCTTAAATTTATCATGTTTTTTAAGCATTTGAATTATTCGTCCGTATGTTCATCTTATATTACCATTAATTTTTATTTCTACTTCAGAATATCATCATCCTTGTTAAGTTAAGTAGCAAATTTGAAAAAAAAAGATTTACATTGTTTTGCTTAAAAGTAGACACATAATCTTAAAAATTACCATAAAATGTGTTCAAAAAAGGTAATGGTAAACGTGGACAAATGACTTGATGCAATTTCACCATTTCAGATTCAGATGGAATAATTAATAATCAACATTCATTTTAAAATTATTAATACATTGTTAATCAAATTCAATATTGCATAAGAAACCAGGGATCTAAATGGATAAGACAATGGCCAACAAATTGATGTACATCTCCAATTATGAAACACAAAATTACCCCTTCTATAGATTATAACTAGTGGTATAAAACTCAGCTAAATGAACAAACCAATCAAAGTTCAATAAGAGTTCCCAAAGTTGTTAAGCCAACGAATAAGAAAACTTTGGGGACTAGTGTAAAAAACTTAGCAATGACCCTTTCCCTCCTTGATAGGAGCTAGAATTCAAACATAGAAAAATATAGAATAGGTTTTAGGTAGCAAATATCTTAAATAAAAAAAACCTCAAAATTTTTCAACAATAAAATTAATATACATAAAGCGTAATTTTGTTTACTGTTATTGGAGGTGTACATGAATTTACTCTCCATTGTTATATCCCTGCTTGTCTCTAAAGAAATTGTAATAATCCTTGACTATGCACAATCTATCTAGTATTAATTAATTCATTAGAAACAATGTAAACCAAAGTTAATTGGGTTTACAATTCTTAAAAGTCATCTACCAAAGTCAGAGCCACCAAAACAAAAAGAAGTGGATTAAAAATAATTTCTTTTTTAATCATTTTTGGGTTGTATATCAATGTAAATCAACATTTTTTCTTTCCCTGAAAATTGTCTATTATAATCAGTAGCAAGCTAATTTTAATTGTTATTTATGGCACCGTATTATAGACAGCTTTTGCGGATTGTAAAATAAAAAAAAATATGTGATTAATTCCTGTTGTTACAACCCTGAAAGGCCGAAGGCCCAAGTTAACAAAACTGGCATTGATCTTAACATTTATATTCTATTATTCGTATAAATTGTCTATAATACGATGCGATGCATGACTTTTCAGTATGGATTAGAACCGGTTCTAATCCAGCTGATATTAATCGGTTTCTAAGCCTGACTGGAAATTTTGAATGAGTTACGTGTTAAAGGTTGCAATGGAATTAATGTTTTGATTTTAGTTTTGGCAACTGGTGTTTCTTGTGTTTTTATGACTAATGCATATCCGCCTTATACATACTTTCTCCACGGATAAAGATTAAATAAAAAGTTTGTTGTCTAGGAGCTTCAACTTTTGAGTCTTAAAGTTCACGGCTGCTATAGTAGGCGTTTGACAATGACATAAAATTAATGTTTTTGAAAGAATTTAAAATTGGTAAATAAATGCGAAGTATTTGTTTATTGACTAAAAAGGTCAACAATTTGCAGAAAAAAAATGTTATCTATCTCCATAATGATTGGCGGAAAAGTTAGTGGCATTTATTTTTTACTCAGATAAAAAAAGCAATGCAAAAATATCATTTTATCCCTGATTTTAAGTGGGGCACTACTGCACCTTGAAGAATTATAATTCATGAATCAAAATTAGATCAAGAATGTTTTACACTATTTTTGTAATTATTATATTATTTCATAAATATTTTCATAAGCTGTATAATTTACAACATTGTTCAATAAAATGCAGAATAAGCAATGCACACTTTTTTATAAACTACATCTTTAACCTGCAGAATAGTTAGGGGCAAATGAATAAATATTCTTCAGAAACAATATCACTGTCATTATTCATTTACTTTTTTATTTATATTTTTAAAGATATTATTTCAATAAAAAGGGCGTTTTATATTCTTTACAAATAAAGTGATTCATATTAAAATATAAAGTAAAATCCATTATTTAATCAGTGGATATGGATTTCCCCCGATTCTCATTAATTTGCATTAATTTTCAGTAATGTGCTGCAAGTTTTACATAAGGCTTTACTCATAATATCATTATTAGAATATTGTTATTTAGTTAATAGAATTCTAACATTAATACAGAAGCTATTGAAAGTGCCTTATAAAAAATGACGTCATACAATACAAATAACCAATAAGAGGCCAGATTACATTTTACCATTGGTCAATATTAGACTATCATTATTCCTTATACTAAAGTAACAGGATGTCTAGTGTGTCTGTGTGTCTGTACCGAAGGATCTCGCTAACCGCTGAACCGATCGGGTTCTCCTTAACAGGGTAGCTTCTCATAAGTCCCGGGAAGGTTTATAAC
>LS057130.1:0-11299 GCA_900241095.1 Acartia tonsa
CTAGATTTGAAGAAGATTTTTGTGTAATGATGCAAATAAAGACAAAATTTTAATATAAACTTATACTTGCTTTAAAAAAGGAATATTTGTTGGCAATTTACATTTCTTGGACTTTAGATTAAACCTAGATAAAAATTTCATATCTCTGATAAAATTAAAGTGAAAAGTTAAAAATCAAGACTCTATTAAAGATCTTCTTAAAATCAATATCGCAACTTCTAAACAATTATCTTTGACCTTCAAGAGCCGACTTTACCCATTCATTGTTTCTGAAATGTTTTCATTCATGTTATTATATAGATTTGCATACCCACATGTTCATAAAAACTAGATTCTAACAAGAACGACAATGTTCTTATCAGCGACAGAAATGTCCCTGAAGTGAACCAAAACTCCTTCCCCTACTTACTCTAATCATAGCTTTTACCATAAAAAATTTGATCCACTTTTAAAGTTGGGGGAAATTACCTGAAAAGATGGAACTAAATTAAATTTATTAAGATAATAACAAGTTATATGCAAAATGCTTGTATTATTTATATTTATTTGATATACGAATTTAAATATTTACTGACTAAAATTATAGAGAAGATTTGCTGCTAAAAATTTGCACTAAATAAATGGACTAAATGAATCCTTCATAGGAGACATTACAAAAGATATAAAGTATAGAGTAACAATAATGGATTTGAAATTAGTTTCTTAAAGCCCAGAAGAACTCATTAAAACAATTAGAAAAGCATTGGGAAAAAATGCATAAATTTTATTTCTTTAGTATATATGTCTTTTAGGCTAAAATTTTCGCTCTAAATTTTTTGTCTATTTGCATGATGGAAAGTAGTAGTTTGGTAGTGTATGTCTGTTGGATTAAGGTCAAGGCGGTGAATATTTATTTGTTAGTTTGTATGTTTTAAGATCTGTATGACTCTAAGTAAAGTCCATCATAAAGAAAGACAGTAAATTTATATCAGTATGAATGTGTGGAAAACATACTCTAGATTATAGGTCTATTGTTTAGACGGTCAGTAGTTTTATATAAGGGACATTCAACAATGTTAAGAACATTTTTTTTTTTAAAAAAGGGCAGCGGTAGATCACTCTAGAATGCATCTAAAGGGTTTGACATAAGTTTTATGTAGTCTTAATGAACTTGTAAGGACCTGACTAATCTAAAATGTACGTCTATTGTCAAGACGGTCAGTAGTGGTTTGCAGGGAGGGAGGGGACATTCGGCTGTTTATTATACTAGTACCCAAAGTTTCATACTAACGAATTCTTATTCGTTGGCTTAACAACTTTGGGGACTGTGGAGAATTTCACTTGGTTTGACATTATTGGTCAAAACATTTTAACCGCTAATTGTAAACTACTGAAGGGGTAATTTGGTGTATCATCAGTGGGGATTTACATCAATTTATCGAACATTGTCTTTTCCCTTAGATCCCTTAGTTGTATTTTAGATATGTGTACTACGTGCGTGTAGGACATAAAACATTTAGTCCAATACATTTATTCTGGTTTCCTACAGTCACAATTGTCAAGATTATTTATGTCCGGTTGACATATTTCTAAAAATTCACTTTTAATGTTAAAAGATATAATGTTTTAAAAGATCATTCAAACTATGGATGAAGATTCATTATTGTCCATAGAATTTATTGAAATTAATGCCAATAAGTTGCACCTGTTTTTTCCTACTCTTACTATTACTGTCACGCATATGGCCTAGCAGTAGTAGGTATTACTTTTAAGATGATAAGTTATGACGCGGATTTACTAGAAAATCCAGGAACTGCTATTCAGCCAATTAATTCCAATTAAAAATGCCGCAAAATTGTTTGTCCATTTCCATGTTAATGAAGGGGAGAAAAAAGGGGAGGGGGTTGTCAGAAAATTTTCCTTTAGAATTGTTTGTCGAAATAACTTTCCCTTTTCCCTGAGTAAATCTATGTATATATTTAAAGTAACTATAATGTGCAACCTAATATTAAAAACCTTGAAGAAATACTTGCATTAGTTGTCCTTACCTCCTCCCTCCAATATAAATACACTGATCCTATCTTTAACAATTGATACAAATTTGGCTACAACTTATATATACTAATCAAGGAGTTAGGGATGGGTTGATATGACTAAAACTTATTATTTCTAAAATTCTAAACATTAAAAAAAGGATGAAATATGAAAATATAGTGATTTTTTTTAGCATCAAAATAAATTGGCATTTTTTTTTCCTGTAATTTTAGTGCGATTTAGGTTATTTTTTTCTGTGGCTGACCTACCCTTCCTACAAATTAAATAAACCTACCATGGATCAAATAATTATCTAAAGGACCGACCGATCACGAGATCTTATATGACATAAATATTCACAGAAATATATACATACAGTCATTTTATTTGTTTCAATACATATTCCTTCATCCCTGATACTAATAAATAAACAAACATACACACACACACACACACACACACACAATAACTTTGGCCAAAATTAGTCAAACAAATCTTTTATTTCCTCTTGAGTCCGGTTTTGGTCAGTGGTTCAGTGATAGGTCAATTTAAGAAAAAGGAATCGTTACCCAATGGAAATTTCTCCCATTAAGCATAAAAATAAGGAAAAATTGAATTTTGGGGAATTATAATTCATACTCATAACCTATTCCTGTAACCCTATAGTTTTTCAGTAATGTTATTATGATCAATCCTTAAAAGGAGAAGGAATTTCAATCTTAAGAAACAAATTATGTTCGCATACAGGGAAGGATAATAAAATGGACGGTACAATTGATGTACACCTATAATTATATTAAACAAAATCAACCCTTCTGCAGATTAAAAATATTGGTGTAAAAAGGTTTGAACAAGTTTGGACCAACCAATTAAGATTTGATAGAAATATTAAAAGTGTTTAAGCCAACAAATGCAAACTTGGGAAAAGTTTGGACAATGTTACTTTTTACATACCAATCAAGGTTTAATAGAAGTTTACGGCTAAGAGAACGTTTTTTATATTTTTTTTCCAATTGTAAGTTACAGTCCAAACCTCTTTCCTCCATGGTTCGAATATTTGTGATTACTAATGGTATGATTTAATAAATGTAAAATACAGAAAACTTTATTTTTACTAAACAAGATTTGTAACTTATTCATTATTTAATATAATGACATTTTTCTTTAAAATTCTTTCCAAATAGACAAACAGACATACCATTATTTGGAAACAATAAATTAATCTAGTGACAAACGTCAGAGTGGACACTTAACCTAACCTAACCTAACCTATTTTGAATTATCTTATAGGTTTTTTTAAACGCGTAACCCTTACTTGGGGCTTATTTACGCATTCACGTCTTAATCTAACCTAACCTGTGTAGAAATACTTCAATGTCCACTCAGACGTTTGTCCATTATAACGTATGTCCATTCCAACGTTTGTCCACTCAAACGTTTGTCACTCCTGCGATTGTCCTGAAACGTTTATTTTTACAAGGAAATGTAACATCTCAATATATGAAAGATAATAAAAGTTTACAAAGATGTTTGGAAGAATGGATATAGAATATACGTGGATATTATTATAGGGGGGAAATTTTCGTCAATTTAGATTGCTAATATGCAACTCTTTTATTGGCCAGTTCTTTCACCAAGTTGGAAGTGAAGGGTGGGGGTTATCGTTTTCTTAGCACGCTTTGAGTTTCACTTAAATTAGAGAACATGAAAATCTGGTGTAAGATCCAAGTAATAATACATCCATTTTTGTAAGTGACCTGAAGCCCAAACTTAATTAACCTTCGCCATGAAAAAATACACAACATAAACTTATTTGGACAAAGTGATTAAGAATCAACAAAAACTAAGCCATACAAAATATGTAAGGGTGTTTATAAATACTATAAAAGTCTCCAAATCTACTTTAAGTCCTGTTTTTTAGAGTTTATTATCACAGAGAGAGAGGGGACATGTTTTTAAATAACGCTTTTCTATTTGTTGGCTTTGCAACTTTGGGGACCTTAGTGAATTTTGATTGGTTGGTTTATTAAGTTGAGTATTCAAACGTTCCTACCACTAATTTTACGATACAGAAGGGGAAATTTTGTGTATCATCAGTGGCTATGTACTCCAATTAATTGGCCATTGTCTTATCCCTTTAGATCCCTGGTACTATAAGCATCCTAATATTATAAATAAGTTCGCATTTTTTAGTTAAATTCCCGTTACTTCTTAAGAAATCTCTAAAAAATCTCGTATTTTTAAAGGCGCCGCGTACAGTATGCTTTTAATGGTTGTATCAGGAAAACGGGTATCGGTCAATAGACCTTCATTTTATATCAGAACACATTTAGTATTTGTACAATTAAGTAAAGTCCATCTGTTTTATTTTCATTTTTTATTTGACAAAGAAAAAATATAAAAGGTTTATCAAAAAAAAAACAGAATTGATACTGAATTTAAAAGAATACATTTAAATACATTAGCCTATCCCTCAACCCCTGAATTATATGGGGCCACACAATCTTAATCCTATTACATACAATAAAATATCTATTATTCAAGAATAAGGGGTTACAGAAAAAAAATTTACTGTTGAATTTTTGGTATAGTTTAAAAAACAAGATATCTGAAGAAAATTTTTTTTTAGCTGATTTAGTATGTAAGTTATTTAGATATCTTGGTCTGTTAGTATGTTTATATTTCTAACTAAAAAAGTTTTCACTATACATGATATCAACAATGTTGTGTAAAAAGCTTTTTTGTTTTTTAAAACTATTTTCACAGATCCTATATTCCCGAGATCATACATCTAAGTATTCATCAACGACACAAAAGCTTGAGCCATTAAAATAGGGTAGCTTAAAAGTAACCTCAACTTATTGAATAATTATAACAAAAAATTTTAAAGGGCACTCAAATTAGCTGCAGACTATTCATTAAAAATTATGAAAAGGCTAATTTAATTAAACATGTATGTAACTGACTTTTCCCAGAAGATAAACCAGCAAAATCCAGTAATTTTGCATACATACACATAAACAAATAATGAAACTAAATCGGCTTCCTTGAAACTGCCTAAACTGCACAGAACCCCCAATCCTTATTTTGAAACAAATTAAAAATGGGGGTGGGGAGTATTTGGTTTATATATTTATTACTTTAGGTAATGTTCGGTTAGGTTAAATTTGATACTGGGTAGTCCCGCAGGGCTAGGGCCTTCCGCAGGGATAATGCGTAAGGGAAAAATTACCATAAACATTTTGTAAGGAAGTCAGAAAAGTTGTAGCCGCGCAACTGAACATAAAACCTCTAAAAATCAACCAACCACTATGAAAATGACAAATATACTTTTTGTATTATTATATAATATTTTTTTGTTGAACATATATGGTTATTATATAACAATATCCGGCGCGTGTCAAACACATGTCTATTCTGTCTATTCACAAATTAAAATATACATACTACATTAGTTTTACAGACAAAGCTACTCTATAGTTCACTGCACGTTGGTGAAAAAACTTACTATTTTTATATTTCCTTTTTACTTAAAATTAAGCCAAACGTAGAATAAAAGTTATATTAAAGCAGTGATTTCTAATTATATTTATTTTTTTATTTGCAGAACATTTTCAGTAATAAAAGAAATTATTAGTAGTCGAAATTGATTCTTGATAAAATATACCGGCCACTGTTAATTTATTAAGGTATGCTCCTAATATTTTGTCATCCTTGTTTATTTAATTTTGTCAAACTGTAAAGGTCTTCCCCCGTTAAGTATGTCTAAACATGGATGACAATATCCATAAAAGCAACGCTCACACTGATATTTTTGTAGATGAATTTTGGTTTTGGTTTTTCAATTGTAATTCTGATCTTTCTATTGTTGGGTTATATTGTAACGGTAGCCCCACAGGGTTATGGCATCGTAAGTATTGGTTCTACTGGGGTATTTTGTGTTTGCAAAGCACCAACCAGCCAAAAATGCTTAAGTCACCAAATGGCATAATTAATTTTTTAACTGAATTATATTTTGTTATCAGGTATTCTATCAGGTATTATTTTTATAATATTTCAAACATATATTACAATTATAGAAAAGCTTGGCTTAAAAGAGGCTTAACAGAATAACATGGTGGTTGCCAGTTGGATATAAAAATTTGACAATAGTCATAAAAAATTATATAATTCTTCATTTGACTATCTTTAACTTATTGATGGATTCAGCCATTCTCTGCAATGTTTCACATACAGCAATAATACAAATATATGATGGCGGTTACTCTAAAAGTGCCTAGTTTATCACATAAAACCCCTCTTTTCTTTAAAAAAAATTTAAAATAGGGGGTAGGGGTTATTTTTGTGTATTTATTTAATACTTTAGGTCAGTTTAGGTTAGGTTATGGGTGACCCCGGTTGTGTTATGCTTATGCAAATTAAAATAAATCCATTTATTCACGATTTGTTTCAACAATAAGAATTAGTGGTTCAGTGCTGGACAGGTACTTCAAGGGAAATCACCAATTTGATTCAGGAATATTTCAATTGATATTTTCTCAAAAATGCCTAACTTAAGATATTTCTTTACTGCTGGATCTTTACTACAATTGAGAGTAAACTTTTCTAGAAGAAAGAGAGAGCAAATCTATCTGCTATGGCTGATAATTCCCCCCCCCCTTATCGATTGCACTTACAGCTAATCATAAATAAATATCACGAGCCTTCAATCAATCAAGAAAAAATTTCAGTTGCAGTTTATTAAGGAAGCGTCTCTACAACTATCATTTTCAATTTCGACCAATCCATTTAATTAATGTCAAAAAGTCTACCTATTTAAAATGTCTAAAATAAAAAATGATTTTTAATACTGGTTAGATACATTGGGGTGCTAAAAGGATGTAGGGAGATGTATATATTCCCCCCCGCCTAACAAAAATAATGGATACCACTTGTCAACCATATTTTTAGGTATCTTCTCTATGTACCCAAAAACGAAGATACTGACAAACCTACCTTTAAGACTTATAGAAGGTGCTTCGTTTCAAACTATACAAAATGGGGATATTTTTGGCATCATATTAAAAATAAAATTTTTATTGTGTTCTCATAACAAGCAATTTCCTTTCTTTGTAGTTAAAACTGTCATCAACCTAATTCTAGATTAAACTGTAATTTGATTAAATTTTAAATTGTAAAATAGAATTTTTTGTAGCGAAGTTGTTTTTAAAATATAAATCTGTGCGTAAGTCATAATTAAGAACAATAAATTAAATTAAATTTTGGTAATTTTTTTGTTTTTGAAATTTTATTTCTAAAGTTTTAACAATACAATGGGTTCAATCCTCTATATACTAAAGTAATTCAGGCTATTTTTGATATATTCTTTCTTGTTTTGAATTGACAACGGCATCAACTATTTAGAGATATGATTGTTTAAATCTTTTTCCTTTTTTGTAATGGATATCTTTGCCACTTCAAGTTGAGAACAGATACAGATATTCTGAGATTTTAATTGTCAAAATCGTGTAAGTTTTCCTTAACTACCCATTTTAGAAACCTAATTAATATTATATATGGTTGATATTATGTTGCTAATATGTCAGCCACGATCACCTTTATTTAATACCATATAGTCGACATCAATAACATTTAGGAAAAAATCATAGGGAATCATGTCAATAAGTACCTCCTTTATTTTATGCAATTTAGTCGACAAAAAAACATCTACAAAATGTCAGGAAATGTATTAAGTACAAGATAAAAATGGATTGATATTATTGAATAACTCTTCCTGTTTTAAGCTTTGATCTCCACGTAATAAATCATGATAGAGAGTTTGAAGGTTTTATTTCAAGATATTAAAAGTTTATGGTTTGCTTTCTATTCTTTTAAAAGGGAAACTTTTCTTATTTAGGAACCTTTGGTATTCTAACAATTTTATGACAGACTTCTGAATAATATTTTTAGGTAATGTAAACAATATCATTCTATATCTTATTGTGTTTATCAAACTGTTTTCTTTGTTGTGCTTCGCTTTCATAGATTTGGTCATTCTTGTTAATTCTAAAATTATTTTCCTAGTAAGGTTCAGGAACGAGCATATTTCTCTTTTATAGTATGTTTAAAAAGTTTTTCTGTTCAAAATAGTTTCTAATTTTACATTTAAAATCGCATCATAATAAAAGCAAAAAGTGAAAAATCTAGAAATGACAAAACGAACATGATAAGAAATGACAACAAAGCATGTTGAAAGGTGCCAATACATGCGTAATAAAACCAATTATATTTCTCATTGATTTGTGCACGCAAGTGTGTCTGGGGGATAAGGCATCTCAAAACAATTAATTTTTCCTCCAATTTATTCGACATAAATCAAATCACAAAAGCCTTGAAACTTAAGTAACAAGATCTATCTATTTATCAACAAGTCTAATAAATAAAGATATAATAAATGGATAAATAGAGCGTTAAATTTTTAGGGAATTTGTTATTAGTTATATGTAGGTTTTAAGATTATAATGAGGGGTTGGAAACCCCAATAAGATTTATAATTCTTGTTTAAAATTATTTTATGATATCTAACTTCTTGCAAAAAAAGGACTGGGTAATTTTATTTTCAGATACACTATCCCTGTGCCTCCTGTGGTTTTATAATTATAGATTTCTTGCATTTATAATATCTTTGTCTGGCTGATCTAATTTCACATTATAACAATTTGTCATAAGCAAAGCTTCTATATGATTAAGGAATGCCTGTCTTTGTGCAGTTATACATGGAAAGAAAACGAAGTAGCGGGTTTCGTTGTATTTTTACAGTAGCTTTTGATAGGTTATTTTAAGTTAGGTTAGGTTAAGTAAATGTTATGATTACCAAATTGCCCCGAAGGGTTAGAACCCCCTGCAGTGGCTATAAATAGGAGAAAAGATACTGTGAAAATACTGTGAAACCCCCTACTTCGTTTTCTTTCCATGATCCAAGTACTGAATCAACTAAAATGAACCAATAGTTTTAATATTGTTTTCATAAAATGGTGCAATTTATATAATGTAAACCCTGAACAAACATAATATGCAAATCTGAATTTTCAAAAGAGCAGCTTTATTATTCATTTTGGATGATTTTACAATGAATATGAAATGTAGATGCCTCCTAAATGAATAATAAAGCTGCTATATTGAAAATTCAGATTTGCATATTATGTTTGTTCGGGGTTTAAGAATATTAATTTTATGCTTGTTATGAAGAAATTAAACATCAACGAATTAACAAACTGCTGTTTATTTTCCTCTAATTAAGCAATGAGAATAATGTGTATGGACGCATGAAACCACATTTCCACAAACATGGTTTGCTTGGTCTTCTTATTTTTATTATCTATAAGAAGTTAAATCAGTCAATGTCTATTACAAGTGGATCTTTTTAGTTTAGTCAAGACAATCTATTAAAAATCTTTGACTATAGAGGTTTTTGTCAATATAATTTTCAACGTAAAGAAAACGCCTAACGTAAAATAAAAAGTGCCTCAGCGACTAATAAACAGATCAAATTTATTTGTATTTAGTATATTATATTTTACTCTTTTTTATCAATACTTGTGATGTGTTATTTTATGAAACAGTTAATTTCTAACACAGACTATATAATTAAATTCTAATTTTAAAAATTAAAATTTTATAGCAATTTGAAATATGTTATTTTAAAGAAATTGAAATAAACAAAAACTGTCTAAAATTTATAGAAATTTTTTTGAGTGTTTTTATTTGATATTTTCGTTGTGTACAAAAAAAATACAATTAAACGTACTTGATAAAAAATCTTTTAAAATTCACCGCTTTTATGTTGCAATACGATGTTCCAGAAATATAAGGATAGGGCCATAGGAAGAGAATTAGTTTTTCCCCCAACAACTTTGTAAAAATGAGACTTATGTTCTTTTAGAGATAGTAGCAAGAATTGTTCATTATTAAAAAAAAGAGAAATATTTGATATGAATTTAACTTTATAAAATAAGTACAATATCCCACTAATCCCTTTATTCGTGACGCCAATTGTAGTCAAATTAATTTTACCGTAACGTATAATTGAATTTAAGTTCGTGGAATTAAATGAAAAATCTGTGTACGATCGTCTGGGAAAGGCTAATGTTATTTAAACATATCATTTTAAAAATTAAATTTTAGATGCAATGATAAAATAAATTTTAAATTCTTAGTACTCCTTAATAAGGCATTCTGCAAGAAAATTTTATTTTAATTATTTTATTTATTTGATTTTAAACGAAATGTCCTTTAAGTTTTTGTTACAATAAAACTTTCCAAATTTATTATCCTTAAAATATTTTCTCGTATTCATTCGAATCCGGTGGATAGGAACCGGTTCTCATCCATACGAAAAAACTATGTCTAGCATCGTATTATATCCAGCTTTCTACGAATATAGAAATGTACAATCATAAGATTAAAACTAGTTTTTTTAACCCCGAGGTACCGCGGAAAGCCGTTTATAATACTATACGAGAAATAACTATTCCAGTATTAGTTCGAAACTAATCAATATCCGCAGGATTAGAACTGGTTCTCAGGCAAACCGAAAAATCACGTATTGCAGACAATTTTCTATGAAAACTGAAATAAAATCACAAGAATGAAACCATTTTTTAGCCCAGGCCTTACAAAACTAGTTTTTATTTTTATAATTTTGATATCCGCGGAAAGCTGTCTATAATACGATGCAATAAATAACTATAACAAACCTTTTGTCTGAAAGACCTAATTGTGAATGGTTATGAGTTGAAAAAAGACGGATTTCCCTGTAAGCCTCTGAAATATGAGAAATATCAGTCCTGTTTAATATCTTCGATATGACACAGTCTAAACAATCTTCCAAGTAAATTTGGAGATTTTAAAATTTGTGACTTAAATAGTTATTTTTTGCAACGCATTATAGAGTATTTTAGGGGATATTAAAATTAAAACTGGGGTTAATTTTGTGATTTTATTTTATTATTCGTGGAAAATTTTCTGAAATTCGATGATATACATGATTTTTCAGCATGGGTGAGAACCTGTTCTAATCTACGGGATATTATCGTTTCGAAGCCCTACTAGGAATCAGTTTACAAGTTCTTATTTTCTTGCTTAAATAGTTGTGATTTGTATGATAGTAAAATCTAGTAAAGTTGGGCCAGAAGCCCCCCTAGTGAGTAAAAACAGCCCCCCACCCTCCTCAATTTTAGTTAACTAGCATGTCCTTTTAAAAAATGTACCCCTTTTTGATTGTGCTGGGGTGGGGGGGGGGGGTTAT